>SOZI01000065.1:0-104307 GCA_006352295.1 Rhodotorula diobovata | reverse complement strand
GTTGACCCAGGCTGGGCTGCCATGCGACGAGCCCGTGCTCGCCCTGCTGTCGGCACCAGCGAGAGGCGCACCGCGGCCGGCGGTCATGGTCGGCGACGAGGCGGAGGCGGGCTGCGCAGACGACGACGGTGAGGTGGACTGGGAGCGTGTCTTGGACGAGGGCGACGACGACGAGGGTGACGCAGACGAGCTCGAGTCAGCGAACGGGTCCGTGTACTTGAGTGTGTCCGCGCCCGTCTGCTGTTGCGAGGTCGACGACACCGACTCGTTCTGCTTGGTCGACGAGGGCGAGTGCGAGGTCGAGTCACCCTGGATGGTGGCCGAATCGACCTTGTGCGACGTCGACGGCGACGAGCCCGTCGAGGGCGTGTCGCGCGTGAACGGGTCCGAGTCACCGCGGGGAGCGTGCGGCGACGCCGAGAGGTGCGATGACGCGGCACCCTCCTGGGCCGTGACACCGTGCGCCGAGGGACCGGTCGCCGTAGGCTGGCCCGGCTGGAACGACGAGAAGGCGCTACCGCCTTCCGAGGCAGGGTGCGACGCGTCGGCCTCGGTGAAGACTGGGTGTGGCTGCGAGGCAGAAGGGATCGCCGACGTGCGGCCCTCGTGGCGCGTCGCCGTCGTCGTCGACTTGGGCTGCGAGTCCGTGTGCGTCGCCGAGTAAGTGCGCGGCGAGCCGGCACCCGACATGGTGGGCTCGCCCGCCCAGTGCGTGTCGTCGACGTGCGACGGCGTGTGCATGTCGTCGCGAGTCGGCGCCTGCGCACGTGAGGGGTCGTTGGGGAGTGCAAGTCAGCGTGAGAGTCGAGAAAGGCGGGGGCTAGAGGAGAAGGACGCACGCGACCGTGAGTGGTAGACGGCGACGACTCGAAGTGGCCGGCAGCGGATCCCGAGTGCGGCATGAAGCTCGACGTCTGGCCCTCGAGGCGGTCGTCCCTGCCTCCCGATGACTGCTGCGACGTGGGGGCAAAGCGCTCGTAGCTGGAGTCGGCGGCCTGCTGCGGCGCAGAGGACGAGGTCTTGCCATGGCGGAGGAGGGGAGCCGCCTCGGACGACGAGTGGGGCATGAACGAGGCTGTCTGGCCCTCGGTGCGCATGTCGTTGCCGCCTGCGCTCTGCGTCGACGTCGGTGCGAGACGCTCGTACCCGTGCTGCTGCTCGTGCGACGACGTCGACGAGAGGCGCGTGTCGACCGACGGCGGGGCGAAGCTCGTGCTCGACGCCGACGACGAGTGACCCTCCGTGCTCGTATAGGCGACGGGCCCACCGATCGTCTCGTGGCTGAGGATGGTTGCCGTGCCAACGGTGTCGTTCGACGGGATCGACGTCGTCCCCGGGTGCGTCGGGCGGTCGACGTCCGTGTCCGAGTGGGCGCGAGTCGCGAGCTCGGGCGAGAAGACGGGGACTCGCTCCGTCTTGGACGAGGGGTGCGCGTCCGGGTCGTGCGTCGACACCTGCTGGTCGAGCGCCGCCTCGCCGTCGTGAGCGCGGCGCAGGTCAAAGCCCTTGCCCTCGTCCTTGTCGCGCGTCGACGGGTCGGCCTCCTGCGTCAGGGCAGGCAACTCGAGCTTCTCCGTTACTGCCGTCGACTTGCCGTCGTGGTCGACGTCGTGCTGGCTCGACAGGTCCTTGTCGTCGCGCAGGAGGTCCTTGACCACGGCCGCCTCGCCGCCGGTCGACGCCGAGGTTGACCCCCCCATGGGACCGCTGCTGAGGCTCACGGTACCCGCCGACGGAGTCGAGGGCTCGGGCGGAGAGGCAAAGCCGCGGCCGGTGGCAGACGAGCCCGAGTGGACGGCCTCGGACGAGGACGACGGGGCCGGGGCGGTCCAGCCGGGGAGATGAGCCGTCGCGGCGGCCTTGTGCGCCGTGTCGGCGACGGCGCTCGCGGCCGTCGAGGCAGCAGACTGGACGCTGCTCGCGACGCCGGCGACGACGTTGGCCGCGCCCGAGGCAGCGGAGCTCGCCGCGTCGCCGACGCTGTGCGCCGCAGTGGCACTCATCGACGCCGCAGAGCTCGCAGCAGGACCAGCTACGTCGGCAGTCGTGTGAGCCGCCGAGGCGAGGCCGGACGCGGTCGACTGGGCAGCGTTCGAGGCGACCTCGGGCGCACGTTCGAGCGACTGCGCCGCCGTCTCGGAGAGCTACGGAGCGGGTGACGGAGGAGCGTAAGTCGACAGCCTCGGAGAACTGAGTGAGCAGCGCGAGCGTGACGCACCTCCTGCTGCCTCTCGGGACCGGGCAGGACGTGCTGCGAGAGGTAGGTGCCCGCGCCGCGCACGGCGTCCATGGCTGACTCGAGGTACGTGTGGGCAGGAGCACCCGCCGTCGTGTCCGTCGTCATGGGCGAAGTGGTGAAGGCGCTGTCATGCGAGAGGGAGGCGTTGCCGCCGGCGCCGACTGGGTGCACCTGCCTGCGCGCGCCGGCGGGCTCCATGCTCAGGTCGACGCCCGTCTCGCGGCTGGCGGACTGCTGCGAGTGCGGGTAGAGAGCACCGTCAGCGACCTCGGCGACCGTGGAAGCGGCCAGCTGAAGTACCTGGGCGAGCTGCTGCGTGGCGGGGGACTGCGAGCGACGGCGGGGGCGAGGTCAGTGCGCCGTCCCCGGCAGCCTGAACGCGCGCGCGAGAGAGAGGGAAGTGGAGCGCACCGCCTGACCGCCAAAGGACCCGGGGACGGTCTGCTGGACCTGCTGAGTCGCGCTCTGAGCGGCGGGCTTGACCGAGTCGTGCACCGCCTGAGCCGCGTTGGCGACGGCTGGTTTGGCCTGCTCGGCAGCCTGGCTCACGGCGGGCTGAACCGTCTCCTGCACCTTTTGCGCAGTCGACGCGAGCGTCTGCAGGTAGTGAGGGCAAGAGAGAGAGAGAGACAGACGAGAGAGTCAGTTTGAGAAGGTCGAGCGGGGAAGTTCCTCCCGAGGGACGGAGAGCGCGGCGGGGGACGACGCACCGACTTGACCTGGTCGGCGTCGGGGAGGCTCGAAGACAGGTCGACGACAGGCTGCGACGACGTGTACTGGGGGCCCGTACCCGTGAGCGAGTGGGCCATGTCGACGAGCGAGGTCCCGACCGCCTCGACGCCGTGCGCGAGCCTGGGCGACATCTTTTCGAGGGCGGCCAACGGCGCAGTGACGATCATCTGGCGATAGTCTGGGTCAGCTTTTGCAAATGGACGAGGGGAAGAGAGAGGAGGAGGGAGAGCTCACCCCTCCGAGGCCCGTCGCGAGGCTCTCGACGCCCGTGTCGTCCTCCTTGGGCGCCCTCAGCGTGTGCTGCTCGTCCTTGTTGCCCGTGACCTCGTGCTTGTCGCTCAGAACAGGCTTGTCTGCAGCGAGTGTCGTCCCCGTCGTCATCGTCGCGGACGAGGTGGGAGACGAGCTCGAGTCGCCCGTGACGTTGACCCCTTCGCGCGCCGTGTTGGCCGGCATGGCGACCTTTGTGGGCTTGAGGCCCGTCTCTTGCTGCATGATGTCGACGTGCTCGGCGCTCGACATGGTGGGTTGGCGTTTGAGAGCTGAAGCGAGGCAAGGCGAGGGGTTGGAGTCGGGGGAGAGGGGAAGACCAAGTGGGGGAGGCGGTGAAGGAGGGGGAGGGGGAGGACGCGGGTCAGCTCTGGAGGGGCTCGCTCGTCAGGCTGTACGAAGCTCACTCACTGTGTGTATGGTCCTTGTGACAAAGTGCACAGGAGTGAAGAGAGAGAAGGAGGGAGGAGACGACCCCACCTGCCCCTGCCTCTGCCCGCGCGTCAGCGACGCGAGCGCCGGCGCGAGGCGAGTCGCACAACGCACTGCGCAGCACTCGTGCGTGTTTCTTTCGTCGTCAGGAGGGGTGCGTGCGCGGACATGGCTCTCCACAGTGACGCGCACGCAGCCCTTTGCTATGTATTGACGCGCGGCAGGGGAAGCGTCTCTCGCTGCCGCAGGAGCAAGGCCGCCCGGGAATCACGCGCATCTCCGAGCGGACACCTCGACGAGGACGAGGAGGCGCGCCTTGAACCCGTGTCGAGGGCACCTTTGTCGAGTGAAGAGTGCTCCTGAAGGGCAGAATACAAGTGAAACGAGTGTCTACGAAAAAAGGAGAAGAAGGGGCAGCGGCCAGCGCCGGCCCAAGCGAGTGAGTCTCGAGTGTCCGCAGCGCCTACCGGCCCATCGCCACCTCCTGCAGCTGGTCCACCGCTCGCCCGACTCTGCGTTCCTCACGCCGGACCATCACCTCGAGCTCCTTGAGCGAGCGAGACGACCTGTACGGGTAGGCGGCGATGTAGGCGGGCCACTCGACGAAGAAGGGCCAGTCGCTCGCCCACAGGATGGCCTTGTCGGCCGTCGCGACGGCGACCCGAGTCGTCGAGTCGAGCCCCAGCTGGTTCGGTCCGACCAAAGCGCGCGAAAGGAGCCCCTCGACCCGCCGCGCCCACTCGGCGAGCCTGCGCTCGAGCGGGAAGACGTACAGGCCTGCGTCGCGGTACGACCTGTACGCGTCGGCGAGCGCCTCGATGTCCGTGCGCGCACTGTGGAGCGCTTCGAGCTGACGACCGAGGCGCTGCTCCTCGCCGCGGGCCATCTCACCCTCGAGGCACCGGTCCTCGACGGCACGCAGGCGGGGCGGCTGCGCGTCAACCTCGCGGACCTCGGCGAGCCACAGGGCCTCATCGAACGAAGGCACGGTCTCGATCAGGCGAGCGATGCGCTGTGCGTCCCGGTGAAGTCCGAGGTCCCTCCAAGCCCGGGCAGCCGTCAAGCTGACACGTCGGTCGAGCGGCGAGGTCGGCAGGATGTGGCGCAGACCGACTGGGTAGGTGGGCTCACGCGGGTCGCGAGCGCGCATGTCGCGCCTTGTGAGGAGAGAGGGGCGCGGGTACGATACGAGAGCAGGCGAGGGAGTCGTGGCGACGACGGGAGTGTCTGGGCGTGCGAGGGCGGACGCGTGAGCGGGCGATGGAGTCGGCGAAGGCTGTAGGACAAACTGGCATTCGTCAGCAAAGCGGTCCAAGAGGTCGCCCCACATGGCTGGAGACTGAAAGCAAGCTGCGCACCTTTTCTGCGGCGACCGCGCGCCCAGCGACGACCGGCGCCGCGCAACCCTCGAGGACCTCGTGATCGACATGAACGACCGGCTCGATGACGCTGATTGCCGCCGGCTCGACCCGCGGGCCCGCAGTGGAGGCAGACGTCGCCACTGCCTCGAGGGCGCCGAACGGGCGCGCCACGCTGACGGGCATCTTGAGGCCCACGTCCTGCACAGCGCGCGGGACGTCCTTGACGAGACACTCCGATGGGCCAGCCGACATCGCCCTTGACGGGCCGAGATCGACGCTCGTCGCGCCGCGCGGGAATGACGCGAAGACCTGCTCGGCGAGTGGCCCTCCCCCTAGCGACTGCGCGCCGGGCGCGGCCGACTTGACGCGGTGCGCTACACTTGCTGAAGCGGTGCTCGCGGCGCTGGTAGCAGCGACCGGCGGGGCTCCGAGGTCGACGCTCGCGGCGCCGCGCGGGTGCGTCCCGAGCACCTGCTCTGCAAGTGCCGCCTCGCGCTCAGCGGCGAAGACGCGCGCAAAGTGTGCGCGTGGGACGGGGTCGGTGAGGCGGACGCTAGAGAGCGACGAGGGGGAAGCAGCGAAGAGGGCGCGCTCGAAGTCGGGGTCGATGGGGCGGACTGGCAGGGGGCGGGAGGGCGGGGACGGGACGGCGGAGAGCTGAGCCTCGGGGGAGGTGTTGGCGACGACGTGCTGCAGCGAGAGCTGCGGCGGTCAATACGGGTTATGCACGAGCAGGAGGGTGAAATCAAGACGCACCTGCTCCTTCGTGACGGCGTGCGCCTTCAAAGCGTCGAGCGCCTTCCTCGCCTTCTTCTCCTGACGCCTGAGCTTCTTTTTGGCCGTGCGCGAGAGCGTCCACGTACCAGACTCGATCCCACGCTGCCAGGGCTTGTCTTTTGCCCCTTCGGGCTCGACGATCTTGGTATCCTGGGTCGGACGAGCGCCGCGCGCTGCACCGCGTGGGTCGACGCGGTTGAGGAGGGGGAGGTGCGAAGGCCGTGCGCCCTGCGCGGGAGAGTGCCGGCGATGTTGCTCACGCGGGCGTACGTCGCCAGAGAGTGTGGTGCTAAGCTTGATCGGGCGGTGAGCAGGGGTCTTGAGGAGAGAGGAGGGGACGAGAGAGACGTTGGGCGGAGGGGAGGAGAATGGGTGCGAGGGCTGCTTGAAGACAGTTGCAGGAGCCAGAAGAAAAGGATGACGGTCAGTGGTAGGCTAGGAGAGGAGAGGAGAGGCGAGGAGAGGAGCAACACACCTCTGCCTTGCTCGACGTTGCCGCACTCGCCTCGGAGGGCACCGCAGGTCCCGCCGCAGACCTCGCCAATGTCACCGCCTCCGCCTCCGCGAGCTCCTGCTCGCGAAAGACGACGGGCCTGATGCCCACCCTGCGAGGCGAGGCCGTGCGCGAGGCCTCGACGAGCCGCTTGATGAAGCAGCGGGTCCCTGTCGGGCGGAAGAACGACATGTGGGGCTAGGTGTCCGAAAGGGTTCGGCGGATTTGGCGCGGCGAGGCGAGGGTTGCTCGGCGGAGGTGTCGGTTCCGAGGCTGGGTCTCGGCGTCGGCGGCGTCGGGGGTGGATGCGGAAGGGAAGGCCGGGCCGGTGCAATGGTGCGGCACTTAAGGAGATCTTGATAGGGACGTCGGAGAGCGAAGAAGTATGTCTGACGTATCAGGGGAAGGTCAGGGAGGCGTAGAAAGCGGAAGAGAGGCGTCGCTTCGCGACGGCGGGCAGCACTCGTCTGCACGGTATGAGAAGGTGCGAGCAGAAAGGGCTGCATGTTGCGCTTGTTCGACCTGTCGAGGTAGCAGCGGCCGTTGTGCAGGCGGCGTCGGGTTGAGGGAAGGCTGAGGCGCTCAGGCCCTTCGGACAAAGGGACGTTGTCTTGAAGCTATCGAGGGGAAGCGGTCGGGATCTGGATCCGAGACCAGCGGGCGCGAGCACGCATTGCGTTTGGTGCTGGTCACCGCGGTCAACACCGAACCTGAGCGAAGCGTTCGGACAAAGCGTAGGGCGAGCAGGCGGGTTGCGATCGCGGGGCCGAGGGCAGCCCTCGGCTGTCGCGCACGCCCTCGCCAACAGCGGGCCGTACCGCGTGATGCGGTGCGGTCCTGACGCGTAGGAAGGTGAGAAAGAGGCAACAAGAACACGGACAGCGATGCACCTCTATGCGCGGTCGTAGCTCGCTCCTCCCGCCTTGCGCAGCCGGACGACAATCGGTTCCTGGGTGCGGTCGACTCGTCAGCACACAGGAGCATCACATGGAGTGCGGAGGGAGAGCGCACCTCTGCCAGGTCGTCGAGCGAGTTGGCCGGCACCTCGAGCGAGAAAACCGAAATGACGCGCTTGACGTCTGCCGCGTGGACCGAGAGCTTGGCCTTGCGCAGCACCCGCACGTCTTTGCCGATCCAGGTGACGAGGATGAACTTTTCGCGCGTCGACTCGACGTCGTTGGCGTACTTGACGCGGACGTAGGCGAACGAGGCGTTGCCCTCTTTGAGCTGGCCCATGAGCTCGTCGAGGCCGCCGGTGCCCGTTGCCGTCAGGACGAGCTTGTCGCTCCTGTCGCCTGCATAGTCGAGCAAGAGCCACGTCTTGTCGTCCTTGTCGCTGCGAACGGCATCGTACGCGTCCTTGATCTCGGGAGCAGAGACGTCGGCCTGCGGTGAAACGATCGGCCAGTCAGCTGCGATGCCACAGCTCGACTTGTGAGCTCCATGGTGGGGTGCCACTGCCCGCCAGCTTGGCGAGGCGAGGCGAGCGAGGCGAGTGGTCCAACCTGGAGAGTCGGGCCCTCCACGCGATCCGAAGTGGGAAGAGCGACGACGCACCATGGCTGAGTGGGATGGACGGGATCGGTACAAGGAGAGGCGAAACGAGTGACGGAGACGGGCACAGAGGCGCCAAGCGCGGGAGCAGACCAAGCCGAGGGTTGGACGGGAGGAGGAGGTGGGGGGGAGGGAACGATCGCCTCTTCCTCCGTTCTCACCACTGCTTGCGCTTATCATACTACAGCCTGTATCCCTCTATTGCTCTCGCTCTCCTGCCCTGTGAACTACCCGCTCCTCCTTGAGCAACCTTCACCTCGTCCCTCTCCCGACCCACCCACCCTCGGCCCCAAGCCGTCATCATCGTTATGCGCGACACCAAGCAGCCGCCGCACATCCACAACGCCGACCAGGAGCACGCACACAGGGCAGAACGCAGGCCGTCTCTGCCCGACTCGGCGCGCCCGCTGCGGTCTCCTGCAGACTACGCGCACCTGCTTCATTCCTACGACACCTGCCTCTTCGACGTGCGGCTCCCTCTCTCTTGCTCGTTTCCCAGCATACAGACACTCGCAGGCTGACGCAGACGACGAACTTGCGCAGTGCGACGGCGTCATCTGGACGGGCCCGGCAGGAGATGAGCTGTGCGTTCACCGCTCTCTCTCTCTCTCGCTGGCCTCGGCCCCTTTTGCCGCTCGTCCGCAGCTGACGCCTCTTCCGCTCGCCAGTACACCCCATATCGTCGAGACGATCGACTTCTTGCGCGGCAAGGGCAAGAAGCTTGCTTTCATCACCAACAACGCGACGCGCTCGCGCCAGCAATACGTCGACAAGGTCCGTTCATCCCCTCCTCTGAGTCGCGGCTGTGTTCGCAGTGGGGGCTCGAATTGACCTGTTGTGCTCCGCACTGCTTTCCAGTTCGCCGGCTTCGGTATCAAAGTCTGGCTCGACGAGGTCTTCACCTGCGGGAGCGCGACCGCAGAATACGTCCGCGCCGTCGTTCTGCCGAGCATCAAGGACGAGTCGAAGCGCGGCATCTACCTCATCGGGCAGAAAGCCATGGAGGACGAGTTCAGAGACGAAGGCCTCAAGTGGAAGGGAGGAACCGCGGCAGAGGACGATGTCCTCCCCGAGCCCCAGGACTTCACTGCGATTGTGCCGGACAAAGCGATCGGTGTCGTCGTCTACGCGTTCCAAATGAGGAGTGCGTCCTCTCTTGCCGCATCGGGCGCGCCTCGAGAGAACCGGGACTGACTCTTCCCGCGCTCTGACCCTTCCCGCACCGTGACTCTCTCCGCGCCCTACGCAGTCAACTACGTCCAGCTCGCGAAAGCCTACAATTACCTCTCAAGCAATCCGGGTTGCCGCCTCGTCCTGACCAATGACGACCAGAGCTTCCTCCTTCCCTCGGGCGGCTACGCGCCGGGCGAGGGCGCCATCGCGTCCGTGCTGTATGGCGCGCTCCCGCCCGGCGCGCCCGACAAGGTCGTCGTGGGCAAACCGCACAAGCCTCTGCTCGACATTGTGCAGCGCGAGTGCGTCCCCTTCAACCCTGTACGAGACTTGCGCGCGCGAGACTGACGAGCGACGGCTGGACGACGCAGGCTGCAGTTCGACCCCAAGCGGACGCTCTTCATCGGCGACCGACTCGAGACCGACGTCCTGTTTGCCAAGCGCGGCGGCATTGCGTCTGTGCTCGTGTGGACCGGCATCTCCAAGCCCGAGGTGCGTATCTCGTGAGGCTCGCTCTTCAATCCCGTCGCCAGCTGACCGGCCCTCTTCCCTTCGCCCCCGCAGGACCTCGTCGGTCTGCCCGTCGAAGACGAGCCCGAGTACACGATGGCGAGTGTTGGCTCCTTACTCGATGTCCGACAGTTGCAGAACTAGAGGAGGACTGTTCTTCGTACATGCCGTGCGACGGTCGCGGGCAGGGGAGCAGGTGGAGGGGAGGCAAGCGCGAGCTTGTCGCCCCGTATTCCCGAGCGTCAGACTTGTTGCTATCTGCATAGAACACTCCTCGCGGGACAAGTAGTGTCCGCGTGCGTCGGGCGGTCGAGGTTGCGAAGGTCGGACGGCTCGACAACGTTACAACTTCGAAGTCCCTTCTCGTTCTGTTGTCCGCTTTGCCGCACTGGTTCCCTTGCTTCATCCGACGCCTTTTCACCGGTCTGCCGTGCTTCGCGCAAGACTGGGCCCGAGGTCGGATTGCCGTCTCGGAATGGCGGCACCGGGCGGCGTTTGGGCACCCCCTCGTGCGCCCTTGGAGGGGAGTGCACAGCGACAGCCGACGGCTCTTGTCCTTCGTTCTCGACCTGGTCGACTTGCTTGCGGAGTGCCTCTGCTGCTGCTGCTGCTGTCGCTGGCGCTCCCTGCGACTTGGGAGAGGAGGCCAATGCACGCGGCAGGCATGCGCGCATGCATGCGCGAGTCAAGGGGCCGAGGGATCGCTCCGGCCGGGGCCACAGCCGACCCCCCCGCGCGCATGCGCGAGCACCGCGCCGCGCGCAACGAAGCTCGTGCTTTCCGCTTGCACCTCTCTCGCTCGCCTCAGTGCGGCTGGACTTTGCGCTCTCCCTCGCTGCTCAGTCCTAGGCATCGAACCCACCTATGACCGAGAAGCAGCGCGTGGGCGACGAGCCCTTCTACCTGCCCTCGTCGGCGGGCAGGGGACCCCCTTCACGTCACCGCTCGAGCAGCCCTGGCATCTTTGGCAAGATCGGACTCGTACAGCCTTCCCTGCACATGTGCGTCTGCCCCCTCACCCGCCTCTGGAACGCACCGGGGCAGAGCTGACGTCGCTGGCTCCCCACTCCTCCTCCTCGACCCGTCCACCTTCGTGCCGCGGCTCCTGCCCACCTCACCGCAGCTCGCTCGTCGAAGACGTCTTCTTCCTGCACCCTGGACCTCCCGAGCAACCCAGCGAAGATGAGATGATCCGAGGCACCGTGACGCTGTTCCTGCCGTGCGTCCCCCACGGCGCCGCCTACGCATCTCGGAAGCTGACTCTCCTCACACCGCTGCAGCAAGGCGCGCAGTCTCAAGCACCTCACGGTGCGGCTAGTCGGCCGCTACGACATTGGGTGGCCCGACTCGTCGCCGTACGAGAGTGGCGTGTGCCTCGAGCGTACAGTCTCGCTCATCCAGGAGGGCGAGGACGCACAGCTGGGAAAGGGCGAGCACACGTTCGAGGTCAGTGCTGCCTTGTCTTGGTCAGTGCCGCGAACGCGACTGACGCATCCCTCTTCGCCCGCGTCCAGTTCATCATCATCGTCCCCGCCAGCGCAGCCTGTAAGCCCTGCGTTGCTGCCACCCTCACTGCACGCGGCGCACATGCTGAGCTTCTTTTTCACAGGCTACGAGCGGTGTCAGTACGGTCGCGTACGGCACACGATCACAGCCAAGGCAAAGGGCCTCGGACCCATGGGCGGCGACATCGTCAGCTCCCCGAAAGACGCCTTCCTCATCTGCAATCCGGGCCTCGAGGACGTGTCCAAGCCGCCGCCGCCTCTCCACCTCAAGTTCGAGGGCAGCCTCGAGGAGATCGGGCCGTACTCAATCGCCATGCAGTCGGCGTACTGCATGGTCGGCGGCCTCCTCCTGTTCCGCCTCAACCTCCTCTTCCCTCCTACCGACCTCCTCATCTACTCGATCAAAGTCAAGATCGTCCAGGCGTTCGAGCTCCGCTCGCCTGTTGACAAGGAGCACACCTGTTCACCACCTCCCTGGGCCCAGACGGTCTTCATCCTCGACAGCGCGCACCCTCCCAACATGGCCAAGATCTCCGAGGACAACGCAAGCGGCGCAAAGAGCGGCATGCAGACGCCTCGACTCGGACCGCTCAAAGCGCTGCGCAAGGACGAGATGTACCGCCTGCACCACCTCGCGCGGCTCCCCAACGACAACCACATCCGCCCGTCGACGCAGGAGGGCACCATCACGCCCATCTCGTGTCACCACACGATCCAGTGCGAGATCACGTACCGGCCCATGACGGAGGAAGAGTCGAACCCGCCGCCGTTTGACGCGGTGCCGACGGGCAAGAAGGCGGGCAAGGACAAGGAAAAGGAGAAAAAGGAGCCCGAGCGGAGAAAGGTCGTCATGTCCAAGCCTTTCGACATCTTCTCGGTGCGTCGCCTCGCCCCGAGTCTCGCCCCGCTTCGCTGTGCGCGCTCGTGCTGACGGTGCCCTCGGCTCGCAGTGTTGTTGCTTCCTCGACTCTCTCACCCTCCCCGTCTACTCCCTCCTCGACCCTAATCCAACCCCACTCGACGCCGAACTGCAATTGCCCTGCGTGTGTTCGTACAAGATGAAGCAGTGCGCTCACCTCTCTCGGTCTCTCTTGCGGCGTATCGCGCATCGAGCTCACCCTTCGCTCTCGCAGGCTCGTCGAGCTCCATGCGACGAACCTCCTCGTGGAAGGATCGGACGCGACGATCGAGTACGTCGCGCAGCCCAAGCCCGAGGGCATCATCCCCTCGCCCTCGCCGCGCCTCACCGACGAGCCAGGCACCATCTTCGAAGAAGGCGAGCCCATCATCGAGGAGGCCGAGCGCGGCCGCCCTGCGTCACGCCAACCGCGAGACTCGCCATCCGACTCGGGCAGCAGCACGCCGGCGCATGCGCCGAGCTCGCGCGCGCAGAGCACGAGCGGCGGCTTCTTCCGCGTCGGGTCGAGCAGCGACAGGCTCTTCTCCATGTCGGGGTGGCGGCAGCCGTCGACGTCGCGGGAGGGGAGTCGTGCGCCGAGTAGGGCGCCGAGCCGGACGAGCAGCCCATCGAGGACGAGGCCGCGATAGGGAGGCCTCGGAGGAGGATAGACGCGGACGGTGCACCCTAGTCTCCTTGCGCGCTTGGTTAGAACTCTGTCACGGTGTTGTACTGCATTCTACCCCTCTCATCCCGGTGACGAGCAGTCTCGCACCCGGGCCCTGACCCGCCCCGACCCGCCCCGGCCCTCGCTCCGGTCAGTAAGCCCACTGCGAGCTCCGTCCCCTGCGCTCGGCCGGGTCGACAAACTGGAAGCGCACCCCGCCGGGCCGGACGTGCTTCTTGAGCCACTCAACGGCCGCTGGCTCGATCTTGGTGCAGCCCTCGAGCGCGAGGTCCGTCAGGAGCGAGAACCGCGGCGCCTTGCCCTTCTTCCCGCCCGTGGCAGCCTCGCCGCCGCCCGTACCTTCTCCGTCCGACGCAGGCGGCATCCGCTGCCGCACGAGCTCGAGGACGGGCCGCCCAGTGATGAACGCGCACCCCCTCGCCTCGAGGCGCTCAAGCCTCGGCGCGCACTCCCTCACCGCGCGGATCGTCGCGTCCGTGACCCACATCGTGTGCGACACGTTGAGCGCGCTGAGGGCGTCCATCCGCGCGGGGAGGACGAGCGCCGTCACCGGGGGCGCCACCATCGTCGACGCGAGGTTGAGCGTCTCGAGGTGCGGCGCGTTGGTCGAGTCGAACAAGGCCGTCAGGTGCCGCGACGAGAGGGACGCGAACGACAGGTCGACGTGCGTCAGGTGCGAGAAGGGGAGCGGGCCGAGCTTGATCGCTTCGTCGAGGAGGCGCGGCGCGAACCTCTTGGCGCCGCCGAGGCGCAGGTGCTCGAGGCGGGCCCACGCCTGCGCGAGGTCCGGCATGGGTAGGGCAGTGACGTGGCCTTCGCCGTAGATGGACGCGTTGCAGCGTCGGAGGTTGGGCGCAGAGAGGAGCTGCCAGACGACGCGCGCGCCGATGATGTCGAGGTCGAGGTCGACGAGGTGCGGGAACGACTCGAGGTGGCAGTCCGAGTCGGCAATGAAGACGACGCCGTTGGCGCGCAGGTGACGGGCGTTGGTGCGTGGGTGGACGACCGGTGGGGGAGGCGAGTCGGCGGGGTCGGCGCTCAGGGGCGGGAGCGGGGCGATGCCGCTGCGCAGGAACGGCGCGCGCAAGCCGAGCACAGAGCTTGACGACGTCGCGCCCCACAAGCTCAGGCTCGTGAGGCGCGGGAACGACGTGTAGACGCAGGTGAGGTCAAAGTCGGGGTAGATGCGGCTCTGGGTGCACACGCCAAGAACGTCGAGCGTCTCGCGGCAATGCGTGTGGAGGAAGACGAGCAGCTCGGTCGCGCGCAGCATCTCGTTGTCGACCGAGACGGTTGTCCGGCTGCCATCGACGAACGAGAGCACCACCTCGCGCAGCGTCGCGGCTGATCCTGCCGCGGCGATGGCGGCGAGAAGCGCAGCAAACGTTGGTGGAGGTATGTCTTGCGCGGCCGTGATGACGAGGCGCTTGAGCCCGCGGCTCGGGACAGTCGCGCGCGGCTTTACAAGGCCTGCGCGACCGCTGCTGGCCCGCTCGAGGTAGAAGGTCACCTTGCGCTCGACATTCTTCTGATTGATGACGCCGTCGATGCACAGCGTTGTCCACAGCTGCGGCGTCGCCCTGATGAGCTGATACCATGTGCGGCAGACGCGCATCGCGCTGAAAAGCGTGTTGACCCGAGGCGGCTTGACACGCGGCAGCTCGAT
The DNA here is from genome assembly GCA_006352295.1 of Rhodotorula diobovata. Lineage (NCBI taxonomy): Eukaryota > Fungi > Basidiomycota > Microbotryomycetes > Sporidiobolales > Sporidiobolaceae > Rhodotorula > Rhodotorula diobovata. The sequence continues at coordinate 90,009 of SOZI01000065.1, read as the reverse complement.
GTGCGTGTAGCGGGAGATGGGTGGCGCCTCTGTTGCTAGCGCGATGATCTCGACAAAGATCTCGAGGGGAAGCTGCGAAAGAGGCGAGTGCTGCGCGGGCGGGGGAAGGTGAGCATGTCGATTCGAGGACGAGCACAGTCGGGGCGCACCTCCGCCTTGAGACGCGCGGCCCGGACGGCTTCAAGCTCAGTAACAAGGTCCTAAATACGATCGGGTCAGCCAGTTGCAGTCGTGCCCGTGCATAGAAGAACGCACGGCTCGACCCTTTGCGTCGATCTCGGGAACCCTGTCGAGTCCCTGGAGCAAGAGCTTCTCGGCATTGGCGAACTTGCCTGCCGCCTTGAGCATCCTGGCAGCACGAAGGTAGCCCTGTGGTGCCCAGACTGGGGGTCAGCTTCAAGCGCAAGTCGCATGCCGAGGCAGGGCGAAAGCACACCTTGTGCGAGTGCGGCGAGAGCCTGACGACCTCCCTCGCGTCAATGAGGCCGTCTTGCAGCCTTCCGAGCTTCTCGTAGGCTCCTGCACGTGCATCGTACAGCTTGGCGGACTTGGGCGTGAGCAAGATGGCCTGCGTCGACTCCCGAGTGGAGGTGAGCTGGGCGGAAGCCAGGTTCGGCGCGACGGAGAGGGGAGGGCGCGCACCTCTGAGAAGATCTCGGCCGCCGTTTCGAACGACGTGGCGCGAAACGCTGTGACGCCGGAGGCGTACAGGGCCGCCGCGGCCGACATGGCGGGATCGGGTCGCGGGCACTGATGTAGATGCCGAGGTCGAGACGAGACGAGACGAGCTGGCAAGGTCGGGGCGCGATGATGGGCGGGTGCGCTGTCGACGATGATGCGAGCTGCTCCCAAGGGTAAGTGTGAGGTGCTTGCCGACGGTGTGTGGAGCGGGGGAGAGTCGGCCGGGACGAGTTGCCGAAACTCCTCCGCGGAGGTGCTCACCCGGACCCCGCTCGCTCTTCTCATACTGCACCTTCCGCTCTTTAGACACCGCATCTACCCTCGCACAGCGCATCCACTGCCGACCCTGTCCTCCAGGCCCTCGCGCCCGCCACTCCTTCGACCCCTCTCTCTCCCACGCACCCCGACTCCCCACCGCGTCATGGCGTCCAAGAACGGCGACACCCAGACCACCTTTGCCTCGCCCGAAGCATCGGGTAAGCTCTGTCGCACAGACGCAGCCGCCTACCTTGACCGCGTCGGGCTCCCGCACTCGCTCCTTGACCAGCCGCCCTCCCTCGACCTCCTCCGCCAGCTCCAGTCGTCCCACATCCTCGCCGTCCCCTTCGAGTCCCTGTCGCTCCACGTCAAGGATTGGCACGACGACGATGCAGAGATCCTCCTCGGCGGCGGAGAGATCGTCGGTCTCGGCGACAAGGCCTTCAACCGCATCGTCCACCTGCGACGGGGCGGCTTCTGCTTCAGCATCAACTCGACTTTTGCAGCGCTCTTGCGTTACTGGGGCTTCCGCGTCAGTGAGTGCGCAGCGAGGGTCTACTCGCACCAGCGCAAGGACCCGCAAGACGCGGGCTGGAGCTGGGAACCGACCTCGCACCAGTGCGTCCTCGCCCTCTCGCACGGCTGCGCCCACTCGTCAGACTGCAACCTTGCTCACGCTCGAACGCCCTCGCGCAGAATCAGCATCGTCGACTGGGAGGGGTCGGGCAGCCGATGGTTCGTCGACGTCGGGTTCGGCAGCGCGCAGTGCGCCTACCCGTGCGTCCTGGTCTTCCGTTTGCCCGTGCATTCACTCCAACTGAGCTTGCATGCCCTGCAGCATCGAGTTGAAGGACGGGGCGAGCCAGACGTCGATTCCGGCAGCCGACTATTACGAGCTGCACCGCACCGACCGCCTGCCCGGCGCCTCTGTCGACCTGCAGCCCGACCTCCCACCATACTGGACCGTCTACCGCCGCAACGCTTCCTCGACAGGCTCGACCTACCTTAGCCCCGTCTACAGCTTCCAGCTCGCCTCTGTCCCCTTCGTCGACTTCCGAGTCCTCAACACGTACCAGTTCGCGTCCACCCACGCACGATTCCGGACCTTCCTCGTCGCGACCATTCTGCGCCGAAACGGCGAGCGCCGCACGCTGCAGTACATGGACGGGATGGAGGACCCGCAACGTGAGGGGCGGCGGGCTGCCAAGCTGTACACGACGACGGCGGTCGTCGAGGGCAAGAGGGAGGACGAGAAGGCTGTCGAGTGGGTCGAGATGCGTGTTGGGGCCGTCAGGAAGGTGCTCCAGCGCGAGTTTGGCATGCTGTTCCCGCCAGAGTACAGCGGGAACTGACTAGACGGTGACGGAGAGAGGGAGGAAGACAGCTGAGGGCGCGTAATTTATGCATCGGGGCGGCGCCGGCGCCCTCTTCTCGGCTACGTACGAGTGCGAGGATAGAAAGCCCATCTCAACAATGAGTGGCCCCCTTGAGTTCGTCGCGCAACCCGCCTTGACATCCTCACCGCGCCTCGAGCTCCTTGACCTCCTCGCCGCGCGTTTCCGCTCTTCTCGCCCGCCCGGCGGCGATCTGATCCTGGAACCTGAGGCAGTCGACTCTGATCCCGCACCGGGAGCCTCGCGCGCGCGGCTTTCCCGGACCCGCACGCGTCGGAGCGCGGTCGGGCCGCCGCCAGGAACGCTCGCCCAACTGGGTTGATCTGAGCCAGGCGGACGTCGAGCTCCGCCTCCTCCCATCACACGCCCCTCAGCAGCGACACAGAGTACACCCCCAAAAACGCTGACCGTCGTCGACGCCTCGCCTTCCTCTCCCTGACTCGCCGCTCGACCTTCCCAAATCCCGCCTGCGAGTCTCGCGAGCGGCCGGCCCAACAGCGCGACCAACATGTCTCCTCGCGTCGCCATCCTAGCCGTGCTCGTCCTCTTCGCCGTGTGCAGCGCGCCCGGAGCGTTCGCGGGGGCCGGCGCGACCGACCCAGGCGGCGACCCCTCGCAACCCGGCGCGCATCTCGCTGCGTCCTCCTCCGAAGCGCACGTTCCCGGCACAATCCTCCCACGCCAGCGCGCTCGCGGCACCCGCGCCGCACGCGGCTCGCCCCTCAATGTCTCGTGGGACCCGCTCGGCAGCGCAGAGGTCGCGAGCGAGGCGTTCCACCCTTTGCCGCCCCGGCCGGCGGTGCGTCGCGAGCGCGGTGCGGCGGCGCTGGAAGAGGCGCAGGGGAGGGGGCAGGGCCCACAGCGGTTGTCGCCGCCGCAGGAGAGCGGAGAGGGCGATGAGGAGGCGGCTGAGGGAGAGGGAGAGGGAGAAGACGAGGAGGGCGAAGGGTGGGACTCGGAGGCGGACGACATGGTCGAGGGCGACATGCTCAGCGAGGAGGGATGGCTCCGGCGGAGGCGTGTCGGCTCGAGGGAGGTGTCAAGAGTGGGTCTAGACTAGCGAACGGAGTCGAGCCGACCTAGCCAGTCGTCGAGGTGCGTCTCCTCCCCGACCGACCTCCGTCCGTCCTCGCTTGCCGCTGACCTTGGCCTCCCTCGCGCAGCTACGCACCTCCCGCCCTCCAGCAGTGCCGTACATACCCTCTTTGCCGTGCTCGATACCCGTAGCCCGACGACTTTCCGTCGCTCATGATCTCCTGCGTGCCTTTCTCTCGCGTCGACGCAAGGGGGCGAGAGCAAACAGAGTCTCGTTGCGGGCAACTTCAGGGATAAAGGTAAAAGACGTCAAGGAAGGAAAGGCGGTGGGCTGTGCCGTATCCACGGTGGGGCAACAAGGAGCAGGAAACTGGTCAAGAGCTATGTGCGGCGGCGGCGGCGAGGGGGACAGGCATGTACAAGTTGCGAGGCTTTTTGTAGTGTTTTGCTGCGGTTGCTGTGACGAGGGGTTTACATGACGGCGCCGCTGTTGCGGCGCGAGTAGGCGTTCTGCGAAGGGAAGCAAGGGTCAGACCCGCAGGAGCGCAGGAGAGAAGGTTCGGAGGAGCACGCACCTGCTCCTCGGCGAGCATGTCGCCCATGCGGTCGGGGCCACGCGGAGCAGCTGCAGTGCCCGCTGCAGCGCCGGCCGCCGTTCCTGCCGCAGCTCCCTCCGCCGCGGGTGCCGCGTTGGGGTCGGCAGGCCGAACGACGCGACGACGGCGACGACGGCGCGGCAGCGTGATGAACTTCGGCAGGGGGCGCGCGTCGAGGTCGAGTGCGACGTTAGTGGCGGCTTGAAGAGCCTGCGAATTCGCGAAGGAGACACGAGGTCAGTCGAGTGCAGCGTGAGAGGAAGCAAAGTCGGAGACGCACCTCGATCAGGTCGATGACACCCCGGTCGTCCTTGGCCTGGAGGAGGAACTGCTCGCCCTCTGCGCGCACGCGCACGACGTGCTTGCGCTTGAGGTAGTCTGCCGCCAAGCCCGACTCGGCGTGCTGGAGCGAGTAGTGCCGCACGAGGGCATTCTCAGCCGAGGCCGTCGCGCTCGCGATGATGCGGTCCTTGGCCTTGGCCTTTGCGAGCTCGATCGAAAAGCGGTGACCCTGCCCGGGCTGTTCGACGCCGTACTCGCCCTCGTGGAAGTGGAGAGGCGGCGGGCCATCGTGACCTGCAATGTCGGCAGGGACGACCGACCAGTCGTCCTCGCCTGGGAGAGGGTGGCTCCGCAGGTCGTACTTGAAGATCTTGATCGACGTGCCGTGGAGGACAAAGTACTGGCGCTTCCACGCTCGGTCGCGAGCCTGGACGCCCGGCGCCGTGAACTCGAGCTTGCGCGGCATGTACCCCTCGATGTGGATCGCGCACGAGTAGCCGGGCAGGCCCTCGCGCCCTTCCTCCTCGCGCGGGAGGATCTCCTGCACCGCGCCCGTGCCGCTCTGGCGGTACATCGACGTGTAGGCCGGCGGCGCGTCGCGCAGCTCGTACATTGAGCGAGTTCGGTGCAGGCGGTTGCCGCCACCGCTTGTCGCAGGACGCGAGCGGGCCGTTGTCGGAGAAGAAGGCTGTGTCGACGAAGGAGAAGGCGTGGCAGAGATGTCGACCGGGGCCGGCGTCTTGAGCGGGGATGCGGGGCTCTTTGGTGTCGCACTCTGCAGGACCTCCTTGCCTGCCTCCTTCTCCTGATCCTGCTGCTTCTGCACCGCGAGCCCAAAGCTGAGGAAGCCCGGCGTCTTCTGCGCCGCGGGCGCACCCCTCTGCCACACGGGGTCGAGCTCCGTCACGCCCGCGGTCCCGAGGGGCTCGCCGTCATCGTCGACCATGCTCGGACTGGCGAGCGCAACAACGCTCTGGCTGCGCAGGCGGTACAGACCGGCGCGTCCGCCCGTGTCAGTCGCCGGTGCCGCCGGTGCCGCCGTCGTCGCCAATGGAGGTGCCGGGGTCGTCGCGGCGGGAGCCGCCGCATCGCCGTTGACAGCGCGCACAGGACTCGCGGCTGCACTCGCCGCTGCGTCGATGTCCTCCTGCAGCGCCGGCCTCTTGCCGCGCGCGACGTCCGACATGCTCATGAGTGCGAGAGGCGTCTTGGGCGGCGCGTTGCTGCTGCCGCCGCCGCCTCCTGCGTTGCCCGACGAAGACGACGTCGGGCGCGGCAGGTCAAAGTACGACACGCCGTTTAGCGGCCGCGCGGTGCGCACCGCCGCGGGCGTCGGCGTGTGTGCGAACGAGACCCAGTTGGACAGCCCGCCGACGGCCGTCGAGCTGGCGGCGAGGCCCGAGAGGCTCGGGAGGCGCGCTGCCTGCGGACGCGAGCCGGGCGTATGCGCCCGCGGGGTCGCGAAGGCGCTGACTGCTGCGGGCGTACGCGCTGCGGGCGTCCCGACGGGGCTACGCGTCGTGACGGGACCTTCGTCGCCCGTCGCGTAGTTGTCGCCCTCGTCGTCCTCTTCCTCCTCCTCTTCGTCGTCGTCGTCCGAGTCCGACTCGGCGTCCGTGTCGGTCTCGGACTCGCCCTCGGCGCTGGAAGCTCGGGTCGCGACGGCATTCGTCGACAGGAGGCGGGGGAGGGCACCGAGGCGGGCGCGGCTGGACGAGGCGCGCGCAGCGGTCGCATCCGGTGCCGTACCCTGAGGCAGCGAGGGTTGCGTGACGGCAAACGGAGCCGCGGTCTGCGAAGGCAGAGCGGGGAGCGGGTTGGCGGTCTCGGACGGCGAGCGGCGGAGGTCGCTAAGAGACAGGCCCTCGATGTTGCGAGTGAGGTGGCGAGGATGCAGGGGCGGGGAAGATGCCCCAGACGTGTTGATGTTGCGAGACGGATCGAGGTCGGAGACGGGAGAGGCGGCGGTCGTCGGCGTAGCATTCGAGGGCCTGCGGGTGAAGGGCGTACCTGCGAGGGAGAATTCCGCGTCAACAATAGGTTCAACACTCTGCTCTCGAGAGACGACGCACTCGAAGGTTTCGGCGAGCCAGAAGCGACGACAAAGTCGCGCAGGTCTGCGGATGCGGGCGGAGTCAGCGAGTGGCTCGGCGATTTCCTGCAGAAGAAACACTCCGCACCTTCAATCTCAGTATCACGGCCGTCCCTGCTCAACTGCTGCGCAAGCGCGAGCGAGCCCCTGCGCCGCCTCTCGGCCGTCGTCGCGCCCTCGTCCTCGCTGCACACGGGCGCATCTGGCGAGGTGGGCGCCGTGGACACGGCCGACCCCGCTGCAGTGAACGCGGTGAGCGATCCCTCACTGCTATCACTCAGACGCAGTGGGGCCGCCAGCTCGTCAAGCGACGGGCGGCGCGGCTCGGGCGCGGCGTCGAAAGAGGATCGGCTGCGGGTCGGTGGCGACGAGCTAGGGGCATGCGGCGGTACGGCGGTCGCGCTGGAGGTTCGCGAGCTTTGGCTGCCCGAGTTGCGGCGACGAAAGACCTTTGACAGCGTGACGGGGGGCTTTGATGAGCGCGTGCTCGAGGACAAAGAGGCGGTCGAGGGAGAATCGACCGAGGGCGAGTCGGCGACGGCGGTCCCTTCCAAGACAGGGCGGCGCGAGGCGCTCGAGCTGCGCCTTGAGGGCATGGCAGACTCATTGGGCAGCGCCAGAGGCGCCAGGCTGGCGCTCGACGATGTCGCTCCTGAGGCCGAGGTGCCTCCTGAGACGTCGACCGAGCGAGACTTGTCGCGCTTGACGCCAGGCAAGAGGCTGCCGAGGCTGGCAGTGAGCCTGCGCCTGCTCTTGCTGGATCCTCTGTGGTCGCGCTGAGCGTCAGGGGCGACAGGGGTCGAGGTTCGATCGTCGGTGGTGGGGAGGACGAAAGGGGGAGCTCCTCCTCCTCCTGGGGGTGCGGGGGCTGACGGTTTGTGGTGCGCCAGGTTGGGCGGCAGGGCGGACACGGGTGCCGGTGGAGGGGCTGCCATGGCTCCCTCAGAGGTGGACGCGAGAGGGGACAAGGCGAGGAGCGAACTGACGGCGTTGTCTGCGGGGTCGGCAGCAGGCGGGGTCGCAGGGCGGGCGGGCAACTCGGCCACGAAGCGAGTCGTCGGCGGCTCGACAAACGAGAACGACTCTGCCGCTGCCTTGCCGTCTGGAGGCGAGGCCGAGAGCGTCGACGGCGGCGGCGGCGCTGGTGGCCTCATTTCGGGCAGTTTGCTGGTGAGGCGGCGGCGCGGCGCGGAGGCCCAGTGGGACGGCGTCGGGGCGCTTTCGGGCGGGGGAGGGGGGGGGACGCAGCGGGGCGTCTGCTGGAATGCTCTGCACAGCGTTCTCGAGGAAGAAGGAGGAGGAGGAGGAGGAGGAGGAGCAAGGTGAGGCGCTTTGGCCCGCTGCAGCCTGCCCCTGCCGCCAACTTGCTTGTGCTCACTCTGACCGTCCGAGGCCGAGGACGCCAGTGCAAGTCCAGCGTTGGCCGCTTTCGCTCCGGATCGCCCGTCGCAAGCGCATCGTTTCCCCTGAGCCCTGTGCATTCAGCTGCCGTGCGTTCCCGAACGGGGCACTTTAAAGCGCTCGCTTCGACGTCGGCGTGCCAACAGGAGGCTGCGTTGCGTCGGCGAGTCGTTCGGCGACTTTCGCTCCCCTCGCGCACCGCGGACACTGCGGCTTTTTGCTTCGCTCCCCATTCGTCAGCGCGTCGCAATCCGGCTCAGCTCCGCCACTGCCGAGGCCGTGCACCATTCTTGTCTCGTTCTGCAGCCGTCCTCCTCCGAATCCGCTTCTACATATCCCTGGCCTCGCACGCCCAAGTTTGTCCGCTCTCTGGACGCCGGACCGCCCGTGCTGGCACGCTTGAGTCTGCAGGCGTTCTTTCCTCTCGAAACGCGCGTGTTCACCGCAGCCTTTGAACAGCAGCTTCTCATCTTCGTTTCCCTCACGGCCCGCCCACTGCAGCTGTGCATGCACTTTGGCTCGACAAGCTGAGCGGCCGAGCCGACTCCAGGCTTCGAGTAACAGCTGTCGTCTAAGGCCAACGAGGAAGCCGAGCTTTTGCTCAGAAACAGCTCGTCGTGCTGCCCGCGCACAGACGGACGTTCACTCGGGGACTCGGGGAGGGCTCGAGCGCAACCTGCGCAGCTTGCGCAGATGCATGCACTGTGCGCGACATGCTGGGCCGCGGCTGATCACACTGAGGGCAGCGATCCTATCCTCGATTGTCACCCGCGATGCCGACTGGGGACCCGGGAGAAGCTCGAGCCCGACGAGCCGTTGCCCTTGCGCTGTCGACTTGGCCCTGGCCTGGCATCTGTATTCGTCCTTGCTCCCATGCACAGCTTGCAGTGGCGTTCGTCTAGGAAAGGTCCGGCTTGTGTTCCGGACGGTGTACGCGGCCGCAACATCTAGTGCGACTCGAGAGCGAGCACTCGGGTCACGAACGAGGAAGGGAGTGAATCCGCGCCATGGGAAATGTCAACCGGGACGGAGGAGAGAGGTCAAAAGAAGCTGTCCGACACCGGAGAGGTGCCCCGCGTCGCGTTGCGTCATCTGTCCCCTCATTCAGCGCTTCAGGAGTCCGGGAGGCACTCGGACAGGAGGTCTCGCGAAGGCTCGTGCCGGAGACGCAGAGTCCTTGTGGAGAAGGAAGGACGGGCTCCCCCTCGCCCGTCCTCGCGAGGCTCGAGTTTCCCTCCCCCACCCCCGTTTTGCTCGAGAGGGGTCCGTTCACTCTGAGCGACGCAGCGGCTGCTCTCCTGCACGCACGCACACACCTGCGGCGAGCACAAGTTTGCACACGCGACGCGCCAAACGGCCCAGCAGAGCAGCCCAGCACCGCCCCCCCAAGGCGCCCCTTCTCCTCGTCCGCCGCCAGCTCGTCTCTTCGCTCCGTTGCATCCCACGTCCGCATCCGGGATACCCGCCCTTGCTCCCAGCCCCAACGCTGCACGTCCACGACCAGCATGAGCCCAACAGCAGCCGTGCCTCGCGACAAGCCGCCCAGGAAGAGCTCGACCAAGGGCAAGCGGCTGCGCCCCAACCCGGAACCCCTGCCCAAGGGCGCGAGCTGCCAGACTTGCAGGACGCGCAAGGTCCGCTGTGATGCTGGCAAGCCTGGTGCGTTCACCCGTCTCTCTCGTTCCGTCTTGCTAAGGCCCCGAGGCCGTCCCCGCTCGAGCCTCCGCTGACCCCCCCACTCTTGGCGCGACTCGCAAACAGCCTGCCGCGCCTGCCTGAGGACTGCTCGCTTCGAAGGGCGTGATGAAAGCTCTGTCGTGTGCTGCTACGACGCCAAGCCCAGCGGCGCCAAGAAGGCGTCGAGGCGGCCCCCGGCCGCGAAGGCGCAGCCGTCGCCGCAGCAGCAGCACTCGGCCGAGGTGACGGACGCGCCGGTTTCGCAGGGCGCAGCAGTCGCCGGCCCGTCGTCTGCCTTTGCAGCACCGCCGACCTACGCCCCGACAACAACGCTGGGCGAACTGCCCGCCAACTCTGCGTGTGCGTGGCCTCCCGTCTGCCGGGTGCGCGTTTCCGCGCGAGTCTGCTCACGCCCCGCCTCTTCGCCCACAGACCCGCCCATCGCCAACCCCTATCTCACGTCCTTCCCTCTCACGACCCGTAACGACTCGTACGAGTCGCTCGCGGCCGCCTACTTTGCGCCGGCCCCGGCGCCTACGCACACGCCGACACCGCCGCTCTCTTACTCGTCCGCCGCGTCGCCCGAAGACTCTGTCTTTGCCCACTCGCCACCGGACCAGCACTCGTCGATTTCGAGACCGCCGTCCGTGTACGGCACGTACTCGACCGCCGGCCCCGCCGCGTCCTCGTCGAACGGCTTCCACCTCCCTCCCATCCTCGCCGCGCCTTCAGCTTCGTACGCGCCCTACAATAATCCGCAGCCGCAGTACCACACAACGTCCAACCCGCTCGCCTTTGCCCCTCCGCCGCCATCGCGCGAGAGCCCTGCGTGGGCGGGCCAGGCCACGGCGGCCTCGCACGGCGCCTACGTGCAACGCAGCTACGACGACGCCCCTGCCCCGGCGCGTCCGTCCTACGGCTACTCGTACACGCAGCAACCCACCAGCGCGTACCCGTCGCCACTGCCCCACATCGAGCCGTACGGGAGCGCCACCGCGTCGCCCGCTCAGTCCCACCCGGTGGCGCCAGCCTACACGGCCAAGCGTCCCAAGCTCCCGCTCCACCTCCCCCCGCCGCGCCTCTCGTCGAACATCTCGTCCGCCTTTGCGAGCCCAGCCGCGCCGCACGTGCACGCGCAGACGCAGCACCAGCAGCAGCCGCACGTGTCGCACGGCGCCGAGGACCCGACGTTCTCGCTGCCGCTCCAGCAGCAGCACGGCACGCACCTCGGCGCAGTGGCCACGCCGGGCTTCGCACCCGCCCCGACGCGCTCGCCCTTCCCTGCGTACGCCGGTGGCATCACGCCGTGGCCGACGCTCCCATCGCCGAGCGCGCCCGTGACGTGGGCGTACCCGACGGGCGCGGCTGGCGGTGGCGGCGGTGGTGCCGGCAAGCTGGCAACGACGCCGGGGTACGGACACGTCGATGAGTGGCTGAGGGGGCTCGCGACGTGAGCGACGCCTGTGCGGTGGACGGTGCTAGTTGACTGGCGGATCGCCTTCTCTCGTTGATTTTCCAGGGGACCCCCGGGCGTGTCTTTCTTCTCTACTCGCTTTAGACTGCAGATAGACACTCCCCTCTCTGCCCCGCTTCCTACTCCCCCGCCTCTGCAGGTCCTCCCCTCACCTCTGTCTGCCTTGCCCTTGCTGCCTGCCCGATCTCGACTGCTTAGCCCGCGTTCCCTTGTGTGTTCGTTACCCTCCTTCGCAGCCCCCTATTCCCCGCCTCGTGTGCATATCCGACTTGACGTGCTGAAAAGGCGCATGAGCCTCTTGATTCTCGCGAGCCCTCTCCGGCGAGAAACCTTGAAAGAATCGAGCTGCGCTGCGCCGGGTTATGTGCGCTCATCACCTTTCTTGACACATACTACTGCGCTCTGCTCGCCCACTCGGGCGACCGCCCTGACCGGTCCTCGCGCTCAAAGCCGTCGAGCCCGCCCTCGCCGCCAAAAGCGAGCGGCGCGAGCGCGTCAAACGGGTCCAGCAACGGCGGCAGCGGGACCCCGACTCGGTCGGGCGCGTCTCCTGGGTACGACTGTGCACCGAGCGAGGGCGAGAAGCCTAGAGGGGCGGTGGGCGGTACGAAGTCGGGGAGCGAGAAGGGGTCCGGGGGCCAGCCCGAGGCAGGCAACGGATCCAGGCCGGACCAAGTAGAGCCGTCCATCACGGCGAGTTGTGTTGGATCAAGCGCGGGCAGTGCCGGTTCGAGCGGAGCAAGAGGGCTTGGAGTTGATGTGCGCTGCGACGCAGGGTTGAGTCGTCCGCCGAGCGACGAGAGGCGCGGCGCGAGCTCGTTCAGCCGCCGCTCTCCTCCGGGGTGGTAGTAGCAGGCGTGCTGCAGCCCCTCGACGAACCTGCAAACGAGTGAGCGGCGTGAGCGAGACTTGGGCAAGAGCGGCCCAGAGGCGATTGACCGCACCAGCTAAGTTCGTTTTCCGTGACCTCCTCATCTGCAGTCTCGGGACCGCCCGGCTCGCCGACGCGCTGGAGGACAAGCTGCGTCCAGTTGGGCAGGAGCTCGAGTTGCAGAAGCTCGTGAAAGGTCACTGCGCGCGCCGAGACGGTCAATCCGCGGCCTGATCAACGTTTAGGACGCGCGAGACCCACTGTGCGCATCTGCGCCCGAGATGTAACACTTGAGGTACGCCGCCCGCCGCTTGAGCGCCCTGCGCACTCGCCTCAAGCTCTCGCCGAGGCAAGTCAACGGCAAGTCGCGCGCCCGTTTGTCCGCGAGATGCGCGTGAATCAAGTTGACCAAGTCGAGGAGGTCGCGGTCGAGACGGACGATCTGCGCGCCGTAGTCGTACTCGTGCAGCGCGTGGTGCTGTTCAGAGGTATCGCCGCTCGGGGGATGCGCGGGTCCTGGTTGTGGCGGTGCGAGGCCGAGCAGGTACTCGACGGCGGTGCGCGTTGTGTCGATACCCTGTTGGCGGAGCGTGAGTGAAGGGCGACGGCATCGCGCATTACACAGGAGGGAAGGCAGCGCACCGTCCAAAGTTGCGCGAGGCTCGCCACTCTGTTTTCAACGCTTCGCGTCGGCGCCATCGAGGCTGCGCAGAGCGACGTCAGCGGGCCGCTTGAGAAGGAGGTGCAGCAGAGACTCACGTGCGACGATCTGCACGAACAGCCGCTGGCACGCGCAGACCCAACACGCCAGGAGGTGCTTGGCCGTTTTGAGCCCCGCTTCTCGCGTTGGGATCGCCGCGAGGACCTTGTCGACGACTGGCCGGAGGTCGTCTGTCGGGAGACGCGGAACAACGATGCGGGTGTCGCGAGAGAAGTACAGCCGCAGGTCGTCATCCGAGATGTGGCACTTGCGGCGCGCTTGAGCCGAAATGAGGCAGTCGGCGGTCTGCGAATAAAGTGTTACTTGAGCTTGAACTCCGCACCGAGAGGCAGGGTGAACGTACATATATTGCAAAGCCGAAGCTGGACCGGACGGTCGCGCGCTGCTCGTCCGTCTCGGCTTCGTCCTGAAGCTCGCGGTAGTGGCTCAATGCCGAGCGGAGAAGGGGGCGAGACTTGATCGGAAGGCTGCGCGCGACGAGAAGGATCCGTCAGTGCGCGGACGTCGGCCTGCACAGCGCTGGTGAAGACGTACGGCTCAGCGACTGCGCGACCGGGCTCACAGCACAAAGTCAGCTCGACGTCTGTCGCATAAGCAAGAATGCACTCTCAACGTACAGAGACAGAGCTGCAGCAAAGCTAGCAGCGTTGCGAGGTTCTCGATCGTGGCCGTCGTCAAAGTGCTCGACTCGTAGTTCTCGGCGTGCGCCTTGTCAAACAGCGCCGTGCAGGCATTCTGGCGGCGTGTCCCAGCATTGAGCAAAGGAACATTCGGGTGCTCGAGCGTGTCCTGCGGAGCGAGGGAGATGCCGAGGACGGCCTGCAAAAACGAAATCACATGAGCCGACATGGCGCACACTGGTGTTCCGCGAGGAGAGGAGACAGACCGAGTGGGGCGACGTGCGGGCGCCGATCGCGCAGAATGTCGTGAGCGCGACCTGCGAGAGCAAGTCCCGTCAGCGCTCCCGCGCGTGCTCAGGACGAGCGCTGTAGGTCAAGAACCGGAACGGGACGAAGCACAGCGCACCTTCTGCGTCGCGCTCAGTCGCTCTGTCTCTGCGTAGAAGTCGGCCATGCGCGGGATGAAGTACTCGAACGAGGGAAGGAGGGAGCAGCAGCTCTCGGAGAAGGCGTGGCACAGATGTCGCGACAGACTTGACGCCATCTGGGGTTCGGCGAGACGCCAGTCGAGCGACCGAGGGCCGATGCTTCGTGCGCCAGCGACGTGTGCATCGAGCGAGCTGGATGCGGGCAGGGCGGTCTGTGGCCGAAAGGCCGCGATGTCGAGCGGGAAATCGACGGCGCAGGCGGGAAAAGACTGGGCGGCGGGGCCACCTCGTGCGACCTGCTCCTCGAGCTCGGCTGTGCGTTCATAGGCAAAACACGATTGTGAGCTTGAGCGCGGGGCCCGAGGGAGTGCTTCGATGTACCCAGCCGCCGCTCAAGTTCTGCCACCCGCGCCGGGTCTGTCGGCTTGACCTTGGGCTTGGGCTTCCAGTCCTTGAGGTCGCAGTCCTCCTTCCTCGCCGTGCAGTGATCACACTTGGGAAAGACGCGGTTGCAGCGCACTACGGCGCAAGTGACCCGTCAACAACGAGTGAGGCTCGCGGCCGAGTGCGAGGAGCGGAGCGCACCCTTGCGGAGCCGACAACGCGCGCACGACTTGTCTGTCACGGTGACGCCTTCTGGCGCAGGCTGGCGTGGCTTGGGCTTCTTAGACATGCGCGCATTGCTGAGTCGTGGTTCACCTCCGTCGAGCAACGGGTCGCCCACCGCCGACTCGGGGACGAGCGGCGGGTCCAGCAGGTTCTGCGAGGTCGATGCGTGGAGTTGGTGCGCCCGCTGACTTGCCTCGGCGAGGGGTTGCAGGACGTTCGTCCAGTCGTCGTTGTCGAAGGCGCCGGCGGGCGGTGCACTGGGTTGAGAAGACGACTCGTTGAGCGATGTGTCGAGGTAAGAGCTGCCAAGCTCCATGGCGGACAGCTGAAGGGCCCGCGACGCAAGCAGCCCTAAAGGCGAGCGAACGTGAGCTAGAAGAGCGGACTTTGGAGGTGCACCGCGCACAGCAGCGTTGACCGTTGAGCGAGTCCGAGAGGGCGCGCGCGTGGCGGGGAATGTCTCACCCCGAGGCCGGAAAGGGGCTCGACCCGCTCTTGAATCTGGTCCGCCCCGGCGGTAGCTACAGTATGTACGGCGCTCCTCCTCGCTCGCCGTCCGTCGTTTCACCCAGCGCGCTCGTCCTCTAGGGGAGAGTGCTTGACTGCGCACCTGTCGAGCCGCGTAGCGTAGCGTCCAGCGCCCCCGACCACCTGCAGCCGACGCCATCCCTCCCCCCCTCTCCCCTCTCCCCTCCTCCCAGGCCTCCTGCCCTGTCCAGCCATCTCCGTCGTCTCCGCCGTCCGCCCCTCTTGCCGCCGTGCGACAGGGTTCTACTCAACACCGGGCAAATGTCGTTCTTCACCAACCCGTTCGCACCCCCGTCCGCGACCCCGGGCCTCGCGACGACTGCCATCTCCGCCGGTTCCTCGTCGCTTCCCATCCCTGCCACCCTCCGCCGCTCGTCCCGCGCACGGGTTGCAGCAGCGACATCGGGCGACGCCTCCCCATCGTCAAGCGTGCCGACCGGAGGACTCGCCAGCCCAGGACCTGCCACCGGTGTCCCGGGAGGACCAGCCCCGCCGATTACCTTTGTCTCGCCGTTCGCGTCCAGCAACCAAAAGCGAGGGTCCATCGCCCACAGCACCATCACGATCACTCCAGGACGCCACTCGAGTACGCCTGGGTCGCCTGCCCGCCCGGGTACGGGCCGCTCGTCGTCGTCCACTCGCTCCAACTCGGGCGAACACTCGCCCGTCCTGCCCGGCTCGCGCCGCGCCTCGCTCCAGGGCACGCCGTCCCCCCTGCGGTCACCCGCGACGGGTGCAGCGCAGGCCGCTCCCTTCTTCTCCAACTGGACGGCCGGCGCGATGACGACCAACGGCCTGCTCAAGGTCGCCCCGGACTTTTCACGACGTCGGAGTGTCGACGTGGGCGTCCTCGGCGTGGGCACGCACCGCATGTACGGTCAGACGGCCATGAGCCGACGAGTGCGCGATGCGGTCGGGCCGGACGCGGGCGACAAGGAGACGGGAGTCGTCGGCGCGGGTGGCAAAGGTCGCAAGGACAGGCTGTGCGTTTGCGTTGCGCACCCTCTTGCGGACTAATGGTGCTGACTGCTCTGCCCGTGCAGGCTTGGCCGACACCTCGCATCGCTGTTGGCGCACTCGCTCGCTCTTTGCGCCGAGCCCCGACCGGTCGAGGCCGGCACGCCGAGCGCGCTTCCTGAACGGCAGCCAGAGCCGACTGCACTACCCGTCCACCGCCTGGAAGCCATTCCGGCATCACCCGCAAGCTCTCCTACGCCGTCCCGCAACACGTCCGTCTCTGCCGACTCGTCCTTCTTCAACAACGCCGGCACGATCCCTCCCTCGTTCCCGAACGACGAGCCCACAGCAGCGTCACCCGAAGCCGGGCCGTCGCGCCCGTGTGGCGTCTCGTTCCCGGTCGTGTCGCAGGGTCGCCGGTTCTCGCTCATTGCCAACCTCCAGAGCTGGTCCTTCGACGCCATGTCCTACTCGCCGGACGAGCTCCTCGCCTGCGTCGGCCTCATCTTTGAGAGCGTTCGCAACATGGAAGGGGTCGACTTTGACCTGGGTGCGCCGCTTTCTCGTCTTCGCTCCACAGCGCGTGTCCCTGCTGACCGGATCCCGACCTCCCCCGACATTGCGCAGGCCGCTTCAAACACCTGCTCCTGTCCCTTCGTTCGGCATACCACGCCCGCAACGGCTACCACAACTTCAACCACGCCGCCGACGTGACCCAGGCGTGCTACTCGTTCCTCGTTCGCATGGGCCTCGCACCGCCTCTCTACCTCCTGAGCGAGGACGACTACGACGCCAACCTCGGCGAAGGACGGCGCAAGTGGCGACGGAACCGGGCCGTTGAAGAGGGCGGCATGGGCGAGTTGCTGCGCCCGATGGACGTCTTTGCGCTCCTCGTTGCGTGCATCGGGCACGACGTGGGCCACCCGGGCTTGACCAACGCCTACATGGTGCGTGCTTAAACACGCTCCCACCTTTTGAGTAAGCCCGCCCCCGCTGACCCTGATTCGCCTCGCTGCAGGTCAATGCGCGCGCGCCCGTCGCCCAAGTCTACGACGACAAGTCGATCCTCGAGAACTTCCACACCGTGACGCTCACCCACATGCTGCGGCGGCACGGCTTCGACTACCTCCTCGGCGGCGACTTTGGCCACCTCGGCGACCAGGCGACGCCGTTCCGCAAAATCGTCGAGGCGTCGATCCTTGCCACCGACATGAGCCGGCACTTTGCGTTCGTGACCGAGATCACCGACCTGGGCAAGCGGTTTGCGCGCTCGTCAAGGCGGAGCAGCGCAGAGAAGGACCTCGAGGCCGACAGGCTGCTGCTTTGCTCGGGGCTCATCAAGTGCGCGGACATCAGCAACCCGGTGCGCTCGCTTCCGTCTCGCTCTGCCCTGGGGCCCTCCTCTGACGCTTTCGATCCCCGTGCAGACTCGCCCTCACCGCATCTCGCGACTGTGGGCAGCCGCGCTGCAGGAAGAGTGGGCCGTGCAGGCGAGCATCGAGACGAGCTTCGGCCTGCCGGTCACGGTCATGACCCAGGACCCGAACGACGCTAAGGCGCAGGGCAAGGGCCAGGTCGGCTTCATCGACCTGTTCTGCAAGCCCCTCTTTGGCGCCATGGCGAGCGTCGTCGACGGTTCGTTTTCCTTGACTTGACCAGGCGCACCCTCAAGTGAGCGAGACTGACTTTGCAGCCCCGCCCTGCCACAGAGTTCGCCGACTTTGTCGAGAAGCTCCGCGATGGGCGAGCCGCGTGGGAGGCCATCTCCCTCCGGACCGACGAGGCCTTCTCGCAGCCCGTCGCGCCCGAGTGGAAGCTCCCTGCCGCATCGCCAGCCCGCCGTTCGTCACCGGACGAGCCTGCGTCCGTCGCCGCGATCTCGTCGTCTGCGCCAACCGCCGTTTCCCCCTTGTCATCCTCTCTCTCCCCTGCCATCGAGCTGCCGGAGCCATCAGCGACGTCCTCTACCGACGTCACCCCGACAGCCACTGCCCTCCCCACGCCGAGCCTTCCCGCACCTAAGGCGGTGCCGCTCCCGATCGACACCCGCCGCGCACGACCAACCCCTCTCCGACCCGCACTGCACCGCCCGTCGCACAAGCGGCAAGCCTCGACCGGGTCGTCGACGTCCAACCCCTCGCCCTTGTCGCCCTCGTTCGCCGGGTCCCCCTGGAGCGCCGCAACGGGCTTCTCGGCCTTCTCGCAGCTGTCGTCCGTCTCGCTCAACACCGGCCCGCCGACGGCCGACTCGGCGTCGTTCCCGCTCACCAAGTACGGCAGCGTCGACCCGACCGGCGGACCGCTCTCGTCGTCGGCCAACGAGCGCGAACGCGAGCGCGAGCGGTTCCAGATGCGGAGTGTGTGCGGTGGGGCGTGCATCGTCGGGACGGCCATGTGCGAGGTGTGCGCCGCGGCGCAGCGACGAGGGTCGCTCGGCAACGCGCTCGACGAGCGCGACCGGCTGCTGGACGAGGACGAGGACGACGAGGAGCTCGAGGGCTTGGAGCTCGCCGAGGATGCCGACGTGTGGCCCCCGCATCCGTTCCAGCCGACCAAGCTCGCCGTCACGGCCGCGCCCGTCGTCGTCTGATCCGCCCGCGGGCCGCCTCCTCCTCCCTTCGCCTGCGACTGTGCCCCTTCGCCTGCCGCCATTCTCTAGACCGTGTCTCGTGCTGTCCATCAGTGTTGACCTCTGTCCCCCATCGATCGATCCGTTCTCTAGCTCGCCGCGCTCTCATCTCCGTCCCACACATGTTGTCCGCTCTCTCTCTCTCTCTGAGCCTGATCCCTCGGCTCGCGTCGTCAGTACCATCTCGTCTGTCCTGTATCCGTAGCTGCTAGTCCGTACCTACCTTAGTGTTGGACTGGGTCCCTGCGCTCCCTCGACTCGATTGGGCTCTGTGAGGAGGAGCTGAGCACCGCACGCGTCGCGACGAGATGCGGCAGCCTCGTTGACTTTCCTCGCCGTCACCACCCTCGCCCGTTCACGACTGGCTCGCACTTTACTACGGGGCACAAGCGTGGATCCGCCCGGCAATGGCGCGTCCACCGCCTCCCCCTCCCGCGTCGCTATACGCCAACCCGGTCCCGTTCTCCTTCTTCGCGACCCTCGTCGACAAGGTCGGCGCCGTTGCGGCCAGGCGGAGGGGGTCCCGCTCCAATGCGGGCAGCGGCAAGGCACCCAAGGAGCACCGCTTGCTCAAGGCGTGGGTCGAAGGGGTGCGTGCCGAGCACCGAGACGGCGTCGAGCCAGAGGGGACCATCGTCCTCTTCTTCCGCCTCTTCTTCCCCGACGAGGGCGTGCGGCGACGGTGCGTACTCTCTTGGTCCTCCTCTAGCTGGCCACGCTGACTGGCAGCTTGTGATCGGCGCGCAGATACGGCTTGCAGGAGCTCACGCTCGGAGAGGCGCTCGAGACGGTCTACGGCGCCAAGCGCGGCACCTTTCGCGGCTGGGACGAGGCCGAAGTGTCGAGCGCTACCGGGTGCGCCAGTTCGGGCAGCTTCGGCGAGGAGGTCGCGAGGTGGTTGCAGAAGCGGGGCAAGTGGGGGAAGGGCAAGACCAAGGAGTTGACGATGGGACGGTGCGTCTGTTGCTCGTGCAGCAGCGTTGAGCGCCTACTGACACGCTTCCGTGCAGCGTCGACGAGCTGCTCGACGAGCTGGCGACGTTGTCGACCTGGTCTTCGGCCGACGGTTCGCAGCTGCTCGCTCCTTAACAGCGCCATGCCTATCTCGCTGACTGGTTTCCGCCTGCAGTCCAGCTCCTCCGACTTGATCCTCGCCGCAAGCTGCGCTCCGCCACCGCCATCCTCGCCGACTTGCTCCTCCCGCTCTCGCCGCCTGAGACGGCCGTCATGCTGCAGATTATCCTGCGGGACCTCTCGCCGCTCCTGTACCCTCCGCCGAGCGCGTCGGGTGACGCTGCTCTCACGCGCTACACGTCCCTCGCGTATAGCGAGATCAGCGTGTACGACGCGATGCGCGTCTGGCACGAGGGCATGCCCAGGCTGTTCCAGGCTGTGGCCGACCTCGACTGGGTGGCGTGGCAGGCAGAGACAGCTATCCGTGAGCTCGATCTCGCTTCTCTGCTTCAAGGCGAGACCTGATGCTCCGCTGTTGCAGGCCAAAGGCGCCCGCTCGCTCCCCCAATGCCCCGGATTGGACTGCCGATCAAGGTGAGCCCTCCACGCTGCCCTCACACCGTGTCAACAGGAACTGAGAGTGTGGCCACAGGTGCCCAAGACGGAGAAGCCTGGATCGTGCAGCCGAGCGACCCGGCACCTCGAGGGCGAGGTCGCGGTCGAGACCAAGTACGACGGCGAGCGGTGCGTGTGGCTCACGAATGCTTGTTCGCGCCGGCCCTCTGACTGACCTGCCAAGGACGCACAGGCTGCAGATCCACATCGATTCGAGCCTCCCGCCGCGAGACCAGGTTCGCATCTTCTCAAAGAGCGGGCGCGACAGCACCGAGACCCGGCACCTCCTCATCCCGTACGTACGCTCTGCCCTGGCGACGTGTAGATGCTGACGTACAGACATGCAGCATCATTCGCGCCTCGCTGGACCTCCCTCTCGATCCGCTCTCGCGCGCGCTCCACCCTCTCCTGTACGAACGCCTCCTTGCCTCGGCCTCGTCTCGCCCACCCAACCCCTTCCCGCCGACCAAGCTCATCCTCGAAGGCGAAATGGTCCCCTTCGACGAGTCGCGCTCCCGCATCGACGAGTTCTGGAAGCTCGCTTTCGCGAAAGGCGGAGCGGCGCCGCCTCCAGGAACGGGTGGGAGGCCGTTCGAACGTCCGCCCGGCAAGGATGACCGTCCCGAGAGCCACGAGACGGGCGCGACAGGTGCAACGCCCAGCCCAAGGCGGTCGAGGAGGCTGCCTGGGAGCAGTCCTCTTGTCGAGGCCGAGGCGCGCAGCAAGGAGGACGACCCAGCCAAGAACCTGCACCTCATGGTCGTGTGGTTCGACGTGCTCCTGCTCGACGACGAGAGCTTATTAGATGGTGCGTGCTTCGTGGCTCCCGCCTTTCATAAGAGGTTGTCCTGACTCGTCCGTGCTGCCTGTGCAGAAGCTTATGTATCGCGACGAGCGCGACTAGACTCACTTATTCGCCCCATCCCTGGATTCGTACGTCCTGTTTACACGCCCTCCCCAAAAACACCTGTGCTGACCTGCTCGCTCGCAGAGCATGCTGTCGGAGCGGGTCCTCATCAACTTTGACCACAAGCAGTCGGCGCTCGAGGTGCGCACAGGCCTCGCCCCGTTGCACCCACGTTCCTTCGCCTGATCTCCTCGCCGACCCGCAGAATCTCCGCCTACGCTTTGCGCACATTATTACTCGCCGCTGCGGTGAGCCCCAATCTCCGTTCTCCCCTCCTCAAGACTGACCAACCGTCGAGGCCGCGACAGAGGGTCTCATGCTCAAGCCGCTCTCGTCCGCCTACAACGATCCGCGCGCGAGTCAGCGGATGATCAAGCTCAAGAAGGACTTTGTCCCTGGCGCCGGCGACACGCTCGACTTTCACATTGTCGGCGCTTCTTGGCAAAAGCAGCGCGCGAGGGAGCTGCTCGGTGAGTCCGCTCTTCTCGCTCGTCATCGAAACCTTCCTTGACGCACTCGACGCGCTCGGCAGTCCCACCATCGGTGTACACGACTTTCTTCGTCGGCCTGCGCGAGGACAAGTTTGGCGCAAACCTCTCCGTGCGTCGCCTCCACCTCTCTTTGTGCGCGTCGGCCTTCTTGCGGCACACACTCACTCGCCCACATTCGCAGCGTGAGCGCAAGCCGCACTACCACATTCTCTTCTCTGTCTCGTACGGCCTCTCGCGCACGCAACTTGCCCAGCTGTGTCACGACATCGACCAGGGCCAGCCCGAGCGCTTCGAGCTCGAGTTTGGCGCGGACGCGAAGCGAGGCGGAGCGTTCAGGCCTGTTCGGGAGTGCAAGAGGATGAGGAGGGGCGCCGCGAGGGGAGGCTACACGGTGTACGACGCCGCGGTGCGTGTCCAGTTTTCTTTCCGGTCTCGCCTCGCTCACTCGGCACGACGCTGACTCCGCCTCTTTGCTCCTGCCAGTGCGCGTCCTTCACTTTCTCACTCGCAGACCATCTTCGCTCCGTCGCCTCGCGCCCCTCCGTCATCTTCCGCGATCCGCGCGTCATGGAGCTCAACGGCGCCGGCTTCCAGCGCTCGCCCGGCTGTCCCGTGCGTGGCCACCTGCTTCTGACGCTTCGCCGCCCACTTTGCTGACGCTCTCTTGCGACACGTGTCTGCAGTACTACGAGCTGCGCTTCCCCCGCCTCACCAAGCCGACCCGCTCCCCCGACTCTGGCGCGTCGCCCCTCTCGCTCGACAAGCTCCAGCTCGTCGCGCAAGAAGCGGTCGGCGCCGCGCCCTCAACGGCTGCTGCACTCGTGGACCACATATGGAACGCGGCGGTGCGCGACGCGGCGATCGGGAGCTTGTCGGAGCAGGAGACGAGCGGAGCCGGGCTGGACAGCCAGGAGAAGTACGACAGGGAGGTCAGGGGATGGGTGGAGCGGCTGGAGAAGGCCGACGGTGTCCTCGACGGGGAGGCTTCGACGACACTGGTACGGCCGAGGGGTGGAGACGAGGCGACGCGGGAGAAGAAGCGCGCGAGGGTGGACAAGCGGGTCAGCGGGTCCAGCAGCACTCGCGCGACGTCGCCGACGGTGGAGCGGCCGCAGGGCCCGAATGCGGCTCGTCTCGCTCCTCCTGCCCCGACGACTGCCGCCTTCGACACAGCCCGTGTCCCACCGGCCGCCTCTCCGCCGCCGCATGCGTCGAGTGCGCTGTTGCGCTCGCTCTCGTCGCCGTGTGCGCGCTCCAGCGCCCCATCCCCCAGCCAGCGGCTCAGGGCACCTGCGAAGGAGCCTCCCATGCAGGGCGCCAAGCGCGCGCCCCTCGCGTCGACCGTGTCGTGCCCAGCTTTGCATGCCTCGAAGAAACGCCGCAAGTCGTCGTCGACCTCGTCGCGCGCGTCACTCAGCTCGGCCCTCACGACACTCCTTTCGCCGCTGTCTCCTTCGTCGTCACTCGCGTCGGCCGGCGACACCGCCGTGTCGTACCCGTCTCGCGCCTTCGCCTGGTCCGTCTACCCTCCTCTCCGCCCCGGCACGCCGGTCCCCGTCCCACGCCACCCCTTCCTCGACGACAGCAACTTTCTCGCGTCGCCCCTCTCGGTCCTGTGGGTCGCGGGCCTCGCACCCGCTTCGCTCGCGTCGTCGGCAGGCGCCGCAGGAGCAGGTACGCGGCGTCAGGGGTTCGTGTTTGTCGCGCCGGGGGCCACCGTCGAGCGCGAGTGCGTGGGGTGGCTCGAGGGCGAGGTGCGCAAGGAGGGGGGAGAGGTGGTGAAGGGAGGCGAGACGCAGGTGGTGTGGGTCGTCAAGGACGAGGCGCTCGACGCCTGCGGGCTGTGGGATCTCGGGAGGGGCGGGGAGGTGCTGACGGTGCTGTGAGGAGCCAACTTATCGCATAGATGTCGTGCATCAGTCATCTGTTGAGCAGGCTGAGGAGGGCATTGAGAGCAGGAATCTTGGGAAGAAGCGCCCCTGACGGCGAGGAGGACGAGGTCGCGAGGCAACCCCCTCCCCCGTCCCTCAGCTCGCTACCCCGCCGGCACTCGCTTGCATCTGCGCAGGCTTTGAGCGCTTGCTTCCTTCTCAGCGAGACCGCCTCCCTCTCACGCCGTCCTCGGCGTTTCTCGTTCCTCCAACCTCGTTTCCCCCCTCGCTCCCTCCAGTCCTCCTCCCCCCCGTCAACCGGCGTCGCCCTTGACACAGCACACGCCAGCCATGTTTGGTTCGAGCGGGTCCACTTTTGGCTTTGGCCAGCAACAGCAGCAACAGCAGCAACAGCAGCAGCAACAGCAGCCTGCGGGCGGACTCTTCGGGGGAGGGGCGTCTGGTGGGTTTGGCTCGAGTGCGTCCACTCGCTCTCTCGCCCAGGCGGTCTGCTGAACGACCGCAGAGCCACGTACGAGATACATCGTCACGCGAGCCGCGAGTGCCGTCAGCAACTCTCGACTGACCCTCGTCCGCTCCTCCCACCTGTCCCCTCCTCCCCCGCCTCGATCGCCCGACCTCGAGCAGCGTTCGGAGCCACGTCCACTCCTGCGTTCGGTCAGCCTGCCCAGCAACAGCAGCCGAGTACCGGCTTCGGTGCGTCGACCTCTCTTGGGCAGGTCACGCGCCATCACTCCCGTCGCTCAACGCTGACTGGCCTCGCCTCCATGCCCCGCTCACTTGCCACCTCACCGATGCACCGCACCGCACGCGACTGAAGGCGGCTTTGGCGCAACGTCGTCCGCCCCGGCGTTCGGCTCGACGGCCTCGACAACGCCTGCCTTCGGTCAGCCCGCCCAGCAGCAGAGCGGCGGCCTCTTCGGCAGCACGAGCACTACCACCCCTAGCACCGGTTTCTCGTTCGGAGCCTGTGAGCCATCTCCAGCTACCACCACCTGTGGCTCGTCTGCTCACCTCGGCACGCGCTCGCTCCCTCCCGCAGCAAACACCGGTGCGACTTCGACCTTTGGCCAGCCAGCGGCCGGCGCGGGCACGTCGGGCGGTCTCTTCGGAGCTGCCAAGCCGGCGACGACTGGCTTCGGCGGGTTCGGTCAGCCCGCTCAGCCGCAGCAGCCCGCGGCGACCGGCGGCCTCTTTGGGGCCGGTGCGTGGCTCTCTGATTCGCAGGCGCCTAGGACACGTACTGATTCCCAGTCTCGCAGCCTCTGCCACTCCTGCGTTCGGCGCGGCAGCCCCCGGCGGCCAGGCCAACGGCACCGCCGTCGCTCCTTACCAGGCGACGACCGTCATGGAGCCACCCGCTGAGGAGGGCAAGCCGCCTCCCACGAACCAGACGGCGCACCAGTTCCAGTCGATCACGTGCATGCCGCAGTACAAGAACTTCTCGTTCGAGGAGCTCCGCCTCCAGGACTACCAGGCCAACCGCAAGCAGCCCACCGCCGGAGCGACTCCCGCATTCGGGAGCGCGTTTGGCGCGAGCAGCACGCCCGCGTTTGGCGCCGCTGCTCCCTCGACGGGGGGTGGCCTCTTTGGCGCCAGCAACACGACGACGCCGGCGTTTGGCGCCGCGAGCGGGACGACCAACGCGTTCGGGTCGGCGCCGGCGAGTGGCGGCCTCTTTGGCAGCACGGGGTCGACGGGCGCGTTCGGCCAACCGGCCACGTCGCAACCTGCTGCCGGCGGCGGCCTCTTTGGCCAGGCCGCGTCGCAACCCGCCCAGACTGGTGGCCTGTTCGGCGCCACGAGCGGCACCTCGACGTTCGGCCAGCCCGCCGCCGCCACGTCGACCCCCGCCTTTGGTGGATTCGGTGCCGCCGCTCAGAAGCCCGCGACGACGGGCTTCACGTTCGGCGCCACCAACACGACGCCAGCGAGCACGGGAGGGGGCCTGTTTGGCTCTACGCCGGCGACGAGCGCGGCGCCGTCCAACCCGTTCGGCCAGCCTGCGCAGCCCGCCGCGACGGGAGGTGGTCTCTTTGGCCAGTCGCAGCCTGCCGCGAGCGCCGCGCCGTCCTTCTCGTTCGGCGCGCCCGCGGCCAACAAGCCCCTCTTTGGCGGCGCCGCACCTGCGACCTCGGCCCCTGCGTTCGGTGCGCCCGCCGCTGCGACTGCGCCCAAGCCGACGTTCTCGTTCGGCGCTCCGGCAGGAGGCGCGACTGGCGGGGGCCTGTTCGGCAACTCGCAGCCGCAGACGAGCGCGGCACCTGCGTTCGGCGCTCAGCCCGCGCAGCAGCAACAGCAGCAGCCGACGGGCGGCGGGCTGTTTGGCGGCGGTGGGTCGACGTTCGGCCAGCCGGCGCAGCAGCCTGCGGGGGGTGCGACGAGCACGTTCGGCGCGGGCGGGCTCTTCGGCGCCAAGCCGGCGCAGCCGGCCACCGGAGGGGGCCTCTTTGGCTCGTCGACGGCGCCTGCGACGGGCGGCGGGCTCTTTGGCTCGACGCAGCAACAGCCTCAGCAGCAGCAGCAGACCCAGTCGACGGGCCTCTTTGGCTCGCTGTCCCAGCCGGCGCCTCAACTCGGCGGATCGCTCTTCGGCGGTCCAACCAGTCAGCTCGGTCAGCAACAGCAGCAGCAGCAGCAACAGCAGCAGCAGGCGTACGCCTCGGCCGACGACGCCAACGCCTACGGGACCAACCCGCTGTTCGCCAGCGTCGGCCAGAGCCCAGTCCGCCCCGCCGACGACAAGAGGAAGCCCCCGATCTTCACCGCCTTCCGCGGCACTCCCGTCAGCCGGTCGTCAACCAAGATCACGCGCCTGCGAGGCTTTGGCTCGAGCTCGACGTCGTCGCCTGCTCCGGGTGCAGGGCTCGGCGCAAGCATCGGCCTCGGCAGCAGCACGACGAGTGCCCTCGGCGGATACGGCGGTGCAATCAACGGCGGTGGTGGTGCGACACCGGGTACGCCGGCGGGTCGCGGGTCGCCGCTGCGCCTCGTCAACGGCATCAGCGACGATGTGGCCCTGTCGCCCAACGCGTTCGTCGCCCGCCCCAGTGTCAAGAAGCTCGTCATCGACCGGAAGTCGCTCGGCCGGTCGCTCGCCGGGTCGGCGTCGCCTGCGCCCGCTGACGCCGCCGCCCCTCGCGCCAAGGTGTCGTTCAACCCGGAGGTGCAGGTCCCCAGCCGCGCGTCGCTCTTCAGCAGCAACGCCAATGCCGGCGCAGGGTCGGGCGCAGGCGCTGGCGACGCGTCGTTCGTGTCAGACGGAGGCCTCACGGAGGGCAACACGACTCTCGACTCGCCATCTGCCGCACGGTCCGTCGCGGCAGAGCCGGTCCCCAGCCGGGGTAGTCGTGCTCAGCAGCAGCAGAAGGAGGTCAACGACGGTGACTACTACACCATCCCGTCGCTCGAAACGCTGCAGAAGCTCCCCGCGGCCAAGCTGCGCTCGGTGCCGGACCTCGTCGTCGGCCGCAAGGGGTACGGCCAGGTCGCCTTCTCGCACCCTGTCGACCTGACGACGCTGTCGTCTGTCGACGAGCTCCTCGGCGGCCTCGTGCGGCTCGAGGAGCGCAACGCGACCGTGTACCCGGACGAGTACGAGGCGTCCAAGCCGCCTCCCGGCGAGGGCCTCAACGTGCCGGCGACCATCACGCTCGAGCGGTGCTTCCCGCTGGACAAGGCGACGCGCAAGCCGATCCGCGACAAAGCGCACCCGCGAGTCGCGCAGCACGTCAAGCGGCTCAGGGCGCTCGAGGGGACGAGCTTCATCGAGTACGATGCCGAGACTGGGGCGTGGTGCTTCGAGGTCGAAACGTTCTAGCCCCCACCCAGTGCCCTCTTGCAACGGATTCGCGCGTCGTGGTGTCTCTCGCGTCTCGTGTCGCTCAGCGAGGGAAGACCAGTCCCAGAGCGACTGATCGCGCTGTTTCAGCAGCGGAGCTCGCCTCCTCTGCCATGTCGACGTCGTACTCCGCGAGCACCGCCGCTCCCTCAGCGCCTTGGTCTCGCCCCCCCTACACTGCGCTGCCCGTGCCCTGAGCGTCGCCGCCATCGCTCGTCTCGCTAAAGCCCCTCCCAACTGCCACCGTCCTGCTCACCCTCATTGCCGTCGTCGCCGTCGCCCGCCTCCCCAGGTCCTCCTCCTCCGCCACCTTCTCCGACTCCCCCCAGTCCTCGTCATCGTCCTCGCTCTCCTCGTCGTTTCCCTCGTTCCACGACGCAAAGTCGTCGTCGTGATCCGAGCCTGCGTACTCCGACTCCGACTCCGACTGGGCGGGCGCGCCCTCGTCGCGAGAGCCACGCATCCTCGAGCGTGCGGCGGCGCCTGCGCTCGACGAGAGAGACGCCGTGCTCGCCGTGCGCTTGCGCGGCGTGCGCGTGAGCGAGGAAGGACCCGGCGACGCCGCGGCCCGACTTCGTCCTCGCATGAGGACACGGTGCTGCATCACGTGTCGGCACTTGGCAAGGGTGCTGCCCGTCACGATCCTTGCGCCCTGCAGTTCCGGTACGAGAACCTGACTGAGTAGGAGCGAGGAGGGCCTCGGGTGCGAACGACCAGCTCGCTCGGGCCGCTTGGCCAGCTCAGCTCACGGGGGCGAGCTACGGCATCTACATACCTGTAGCGGTCATGCTCTAGTTAAAGAAGCAGTCAGAGAGAATGAGGCGACAGTTGGTGGACGAGGGAGACGGTAAACGGCACGGGCAGTTGCCGAGGAGGTGCCAGGACCTTCTCTACACGGTCGGTCCGGTCCAGTCCAGAATTTTGGCGGGGCGAGTCCGGTTCGAGTCCGCGGTCTGGCGTGGACTCACCACTTTGTTAATTGCCGGTTCCCAACCTGGCTCACTTTGGTAATCGGGCATTCGCAACTCGCTCGTTTCTCTTCGGTCCTCGCTCCTGCGCCCTCTCGGGAGCTCAGGTCTGTCCGAGTCTCCAGTGCGACCCTTCCAGCGTCGTCACAATGAGGACAAGCACCCTTTCTGCACCTGTGTCCCCCAAGCTTCCGACCGGTGAAATCGTCGCTGGCTGCCTCGGCGACGAGAAGAGCCTATTCCATCCCGCTCGAGTCTCGAGTCGATGCGCTTCTTCGGCACCGCTTCAGTTGTCCCGCTCTCGCGGCCAAGAGAGGGATGCTGAGGACTGCTGTATCTATTTACAGAACCACAGAGTACTACTTGTGATGATCAGACGGTCCGGTCAGCTCCCGCGCTCAGAGAGCACGCTGCTCCGTACCGGTGGTGCCAGTGGTGCCGGTGGTGCCGGTGGTGCCGGTGGTGCCAGTGGTGCCAGTGGTGCGCGACGACGAGTCGCCGAGGCCGAGCGACTGGGTGAGGGTTTCAGCCGGGCCGTCGACGGTGCGCTCGCACTCGCCGCGGTTGAGGAGGTCGCCCGAGTGCTTGAGCGTCGAGGAGAGGTCGCCACCGTTGTTGACAAAGTTGTCCATCTTGAGCGGCTCGTGCTGGACGCTCGAGTGGACGATGGGCGCCTCGTGGACCTCCTGCTGGATGGGGACGGTCGTCTGTGTCGACGCAGAGAGAGCAAGAGAGAGGTCAGCAGTCTGCCGCACCACGAACGTGGCGCACAGGGACATTGACGTACGTGGATGCGCTGGTGCTCGTGGACGTCACGCTCGATCTCCGGCTGGACGATGTGGTGGACGTGGTGCGTGTCGTGGGTGCGGACCTGCTCGCCGCGGTCGATGATCGTGCGCTCCTTGCCGAGGTCCCTGACCTCGTCGTGGCCGGTCGCGAGCGAGGCAAACTGGGCCTTGTCCTCGTCGGTCGCGACGTGGTTCTCCCTGATGCGCGTCTCCGGCACGACGTTCTCGCGCTGCACCTCCGACTTGTGCTGCGTGTCGAGGACGGGCTGGACGTGGTGCTGGACGTGGTGGACTGCAGAGTGCGGGAAGGATGACGTCAGCAAATGGGCAGGGCGGGAGAAGCAAGCGGCTTGCCAGCCCAGACGCACCGTGACGGTCAATGTCGCGCTGGCGCTCAATCTCCTCGACCTCATGCTTCTGGCGAGTCTCATGGGTGACGGGAGCGAGGTGCTGGTGGTCGTGGGTAGCATGCTTGGCGGCAGCCTCGTCGAGGAGGCCGTCCTCACGGGGCTGGTTGTGGTGGTGGTGAGGCGGCTGAGCGTGCTCGTGGATGTGCGACGCGGCCGTGGAGCCGACGCCCGACTCGCCAGTGGTGCCGGTACGGCGGGTCGACTCGGTAGCGGCCGGCGCGGGGGTGGTGCCGGTCGGGCCAGTCGTCGTGCGCGAAGTGGGCTCGAGCGGGTCGTTGCGAGACTCGGTGCGGGACGGGGTCTTCGAGTCGTGCGTCGAGCGGGCAGCGATCTTGTCCTCGACCTTCTCGGCCGTGCTCTCGTGCGTGGTCGAGCGGTCGCCAGCCGAGGAGGTGGCGGGGGTCTGGGAGGTCGTGCCAGTCGAC
Organism: Rhodotorula diobovata; assembly: GCA_006352295.1. Taxonomy (NCBI): domain Eukaryota; kingdom Fungi; phylum Basidiomycota; class Microbotryomycetes; order Sporidiobolales; family Sporidiobolaceae; genus Rhodotorula; species Rhodotorula diobovata. Next base: position 60,465 of record SOZI01000065.1, on the reverse strand, counting down.
GAGGTGGTGTGCGACGGGGTCGACGAAGGGTGCTGCGACGCGTCGTGCTTGTCGTGCGAGAAGACCTGCTTAATCTGCGGAAAGGGGAGTGGGGAAAGGTCAGCTTCTGACGTCGACAGAGGACGGCCGCCGAGTCGCACTGGCCCCGGCGAGAGGACGGGTCGCGCACCTTTTCCATGGTAGCGGTTTGGTGTGGGAGTGTGTGTGTGTGTGTGTGTGAGGCAGAGAGTTCCTTGGTGGAGAAAGGAGGATGAAGGGAGAAGAGAGCGAGAGCGAGGCGATTCGACCCTTTGAGGCGAGCATTCAGAGGCTGGCGACGACATCACGAGCGGGGCATGACGGCGCCTCGGCTGCCAGTCACGTCGGGCGACGACCCAGCCTTTCGTCATGTCGGTGTCGCACCGCATGCATTCGCTGTGTCGGTCGGTCGGCTCCAGTTCACGGCGCGGGCAGGCGCTGCTCCGACGTCAGCAAGGAGCTTCGGTCGCCGCGCGCCCCGCGTTGACGTCGATGGCAACCGTCGATGGCAGCACAGCTTGAAGCGTGCGACGCAGGCGCAGCTGCCTGTGCTTGTGTGTCGATCCCAAGGTCCTCGGTTTGCAGCGATCCCAGCACGAGGCGACTTCAGCGACCGAAGGCTTCGTCGTCTGAGGAATGGAACGACCCGGGCTGCGGCGGCGTGTGATGGGCGAGACAGGCAGCGTCTCGGGCGACTCGCGACAGCCTGCTGGTGAAAGAGAACCTCGAGGACGGCTTAAGATGCGCAGAGCCTTGCTCGAAAGCCACAGGCGGGCGGGAGTGAGCGGAGAGCTCTGTAGAAGTGTCGCCCCGGGCGCGACTCGAGGTTGCGAGGGGCAAACGCACGCGAAACTGGGTTTGGCAGGTTCACGCGGGGCCTGCCATAAGAACGCTCTCTCGTCAAAGTGGGGCGTCAAGTTGAGCTGAAGACGAGGGAGGGCTCGCGCGTGTGCGCATCGCGGAATCTGGCTGCGAAGGCGGCGGTGCGGCACGCAGTCCCAAGCTCTGCCTCTGAGGCCGACACAAGACTGAGTAGCCGGAGTGCAGAGCAAGAGAGAACTGACGGGGCGAAGCTGGAGGCAGCTGATGAGAAGTCAGGAGGCTCGAGAGGGGAGCGAGCGTGCGCACGCGGGGTCCGCGCGTACGGACGTAACACACCGTCTCTTTCCGCGAACTCTGCAGTTCGAGCGGGACAGCGGCGCCGATTTCACGCTGCAAGTTCCATGCGAGACGAGAGAGTTGTACAAACGAGGACCGGGGGAAACGAACGAGGCGGTCTAGACGGGGAAAGGGAGGGACGGGAACTGAGGCGAACCGAGCAGGACGCTCTTGCGCGCGCCTCATGTCTTCTCGAGCGACTGCTGCGCGACGAGCTCGAAGTAGAGTCTGCAGGCGGGGCGGGATGACGGCGGACAGAGGTCAATAACCGCTCCAGGACAATAATCGCGAGACCACGACGAACCCCTTGTGGGCGATGAGCTGTGAGTGCGTGCCCTTCTCGGCGACACGACCATCCTTGAGCACGAAGATGACGTCTGCGTTCTGAATCGTCGAGAGTCGGTGGGCGATGGCGATCGTCGTGCGGTTCTTGGCCGCCTCGTCGAGCGCGCGCTGTACCACGCGCTCGGACTCGCTGTCGAGGGCGGACGTCGCCTCGTCGAGCAGGAGGATCTTGGGGTTGCGGATCAGGGCGCGGGCGATAGCGATGCGCTCTGCGTCGAGGAGAGCAAGGTCAGCGCGGGTGCCGACTTGCGCAGCGTCGCGGCCGCGCAGTGCGACGGGAGATTCGAGCGATCGAGTGAGGCAGAGCACCCTCGAAGGAAGAGTGACGCACGCTTCTGACCGCCCGAGAGCATGGTCCCCTTCCCGCCAACCTCCGTGTCGTAGCCGTCGGGGAGGCTCGAAATGAGGTTGTGAATGTTGGCGTCCTTGCACGCCTGCTCAATCTGCTCCTGCGTGACCTGCTCAGGCGGGACGTAGGCGCCGAGAGCGACGTTGTATCGGATGGAACCCGCGTAGAGGGTGGGCTCCTGCGACACGAGCGCGATCGACTTGCGGTACGACTGAATGTTGAGCTCGCTGATGTCCTGCCCGTCGACGATCACCTTGCCGCCGAGAGGGTCGTAGAAGCGCTCGATGAGCTGGATCGAGGTCGACTTGCCGCAGCCGCTCGCGCCGACGAAGGCGGCCATCTGGCCCGGCAGGACCTCGACGTCGAGGCCTCGCAGAACAGGCACGTGAGGGCGTGTCGGGTATCGGAAGTGGACGTTCTCGAACCGGATGTGACCCTTGGCCGTCGCGAGGTCGACTTGCTTGCCGGTCGGGTCCTCGGCGTCGATGTCGGGTTTGGCGTCCTCCAGGGCGAGGAACGCGCGTGCTGCGCCGAAGAAAGAACTGGCATCCTGGGTGTACGCGAAGACGTTGCCGGCCTGAATGCTGGCAAAGACGACCGAGATCTGGGCGACGAAGAAACCGTTGACCGACAGGCCAGAGTCCACCATCTGCGAGGCCCCGAACCAAAAGCTGTTTGACGGCGCCCGCGCAGTCAGCACAGGCATACACAAGAGACTCGAGAAGACGAGTGCGCACATGAGGGCGATGACGAAGAACGAGAGGGCCTGGGTGAGCGAGTAGAAGGCGTTGGACCACACGGCGACCCGGTTCGACTCGCGCATCGGGAGGTCGAGTTGCTGCGAGATCACACGAGGAGCAAAGTCAGTGGCAGCACGCAGGAAGAGGAGACGACGCGATATGCGGGCCTTACGTGGCTGTACAGCTCGAGACAGTCATTCTCGCGCGTGAGGGCAGCGACGGTCCGGATCGCGCCCGCAGCCTCGCACGCCATCTGTGCCGATTGCGCGCTGCAGCCCCGCGAGTTCAGCTCGCTGAACGGGACGGAAGATAGAAGAGAGCGCGTACTGGGACTTTTTGTTCTTCTCGTCCTTGAGCACGACCACCCTGAGACGCACGATGCCTGCCGACAGGGTGAGGGGCATGCAGGCGATGCCGACGAGAGCGATCTTCCACGAGTAGCACAGACCGATGATGGCACCGGCAACGAGCGTGAACAACGACTGGATGATGACGCCCTGCGTCTGGCCGAAGAGGCCAAAGATCTGGACGGAGCCAGGGCATTCGACAGGGTCAGCGTCTTTTTTCTGCTTGCGAGCACGACGTGCCTGCCTCGCACCCCATGCGCACCCGCGAAATACACGAGACGAGCGCACCTTGGTGGCGCGATCCGTGATCGAGTTCGTGAGCGTGCCGGTGCTGTTCTCGTCGCGGTCGAAGAAGGCGATGTCCTGACGGAGCGTCGACTTGAAAGTGTTGAGGCGGATCTTGGCCGACAGCCTCTCGGCCGTGTCGCCGTACATCCACGACTGAACAATGACGGCGAGAGTACTGAGGATGGCGATGACGAAGCACCACAGGGCGTAGCGATTGGCCTCGCGCCGAAGTTGGCCGCCCTGCGTCTCGGGGTCGAGCTGGAAAGTGCTCACAACGCCGCCGAATACGATACCGAAAACTGATGCATGCGTCCAAAAGGCAGCGTCAGCTCAGGAAGAAGCAGGAAGAAGAGGAGCGCCGGAGAGGAGGGTCGTCGGCAAGGGAGGGACGGTGTTCGAGACGCACCAGGGTACTGCGACGCGCAACAAAGTTAGCATTGAGTACACGCGCGTGCGCGAAGAGGGACAGGAGGGGGAAGTAGAAGGAGAGCCGACGCACGACGCAGCCAGACGCGACCGCCCCCATGAAGGCAAAGACGTAGCGCCTCCAGTACTCGCGGTTGAGCTTGTACATCCTCGCAAAGAGCGTGAAAGTGCTGTAGTGCTTCGGCAGATCGCCACCGGCGGCCTCGATGTCGTCCTGGCGGCGCTCAAGCACCTCGGACGCGAGCGAGCGACCAGTTCCCGCGCGCTTGAGCTGCTCGAACTGCGGCTTCTCGCGGCGAGCCATCTCATCGATCTGTTCGCGCGTGAGCTCGCCGGGAACAGGAGCGTGGTCTGCCTCGTCGTCGTCGGCCTCGGCTTCGGCCGCCGCCTCCTCCTCGCGAATCTTCTGCGCCGCGACGAGCTTCGAGTAGGCGCCTTCAGGGTTGCGGAGCAGGCGAGTGTGCGCAGTGCCCTCATCGGTCGTCATGGCTGACTCGAGGATGTGGCCCGCCGTGAGCACGATGATCTGGTCGGCGTCACGGATGGTCGAGAGGCGGTGGGCGACGGTGATGGTGGTGCGACCAGCCGAGGCGCGGTCGAGGGCGTCCTGCACGATGGCCTCTGAGTTGGTGTCGAGTGCCGACGTCGCCTCGTCGAGGAGGAGGATCTTGGGATCCGACACGATGGCGCGCGCGATGGCGATGCGCTCTGCATCAGCGAGGGGCAAGGTCAGCGCGCAATCCGAGTGGGGGGACAGCCCCGTTATGACCCCGCTGCTACGAGCCTCGCACTGCGCGATGCACTCGTCCGGGTAGGAGGAGAACCGGTGGGGAAAGGGCGACGCACGCTTCTGGCCGCCCGAGAGGAGCATTCCCCGTTCTCCAATCTGCGTGTCGTAGCCATGCGGCAGCGCCTGGATAAAGCCATCGGCGTTGGCGAGTTTGGCGGCCTCGATGACGCGCTTGCGGCGCGCGTCGCCCGTCTCGTGCTCGAAGCGCGAGCCAATCATGCCGTGCTCGATGTTGCCTGCGACGGTCGTAGCGAACAGCGTCGGCTCTTGCGAAACGAGGCCAATCTGGTTGCGGAGCCACTTGACGTTCAGGTCCTTGAGGGGGATGTCGTCGAGCTTGACGATTCCAGCAACCGGGTCGTAGAAACGCTCGAGGAGGCCGATGATGGTCGACTTTCCGGAGCCAGAGCCGCCGACCAGTGCCGTCATCTTGCCTGGCGGGAAGACACCGTTGAAGTTGTACAGGACTTGCGCGCCGGGACTATGGGGCCCGGAACGAGATGCACCGTCAGCTCGCGCGCGGGGCTCGGACCTCAGCGTTGCGAAATTCGACGCACCGAGCAGGGTAGACCATCTCGACGGCTTCGAGCTCGATCTTGCCTTCGACGTGGTCGGGCTTGAGGCCTTCCTCGGATGCCGAGTCAATGATGGGAATCCGGTCGATCGTGGCGTAGATTTCCGTCGCCGCCCCCTTGGCAAAGCTGATCGCCTGGAGGTTCGGGGCCAGCTGGGCGAGCGAGAAAGCTCCAATGAGGATGCTGAAGAAGACGTTGATGACTTCTCCGCTCGTCGCCCGACCTTGAAGGATGAGCGTCGTGCCGTAGTAGAACGCGAGGCCGTAACTCGCGTAGATGATGAAAAAGAACACTGAGGGAAACGCTCGTCAGTGATGCTCTTGAAGATCGTGGGTGATGGCAGAAGGAAAGAGACAGGAGACCGGGGTCGAGGGGAGAAAGAGGAGACGAGCGAGAAGAGGCTCGATCGAGAGCACTCACCTCCGAGGCCGAGGCCGTTGAAGCGCGCACTCTTGAGGCCGACGCGCAAGGTCTCTTGATTCGACTCGTCGTACGACTCGGTAAGGCGCTTCTGCGTGCCAAAGGCCTGCGCGATGCGGACGGACGAGATGACCTCCTCGGCCAAAGTCGACGCCTTGGCCGTCGCCTCGAGCTGCGCCGCCTTGTACTTGGAGATGAAGGCGTTCATGGCACCTCCGGCAATTGCGATGCACGGAATGATGACCGAGCACACGAGAGCGAGACTGCATAATGCGGCGCACGCATGTCGGGAAGGTCAGCAAGAGGGCCGAGCTACGACCACTCGACAGGCACTCACCGCCAATTGCGGACGATGGCAATGACAAAGCCGGCGATAAAGATGGCGATGAACTGGACGCTGATGACGACCTGCGGCGAGGCAGTCATGGGCGTGCAAGGTCAGACCCAGCGTCGGCGAGCGCCCGCGACTAGTGATGCGGCGCGCACCTTGTCCGAGATGCCCTCCTGGATCAAGTGCGTGTCGGTCTCGATGCGCGTAGTGATGGCACCTGCGCCGACGCGGTCAAAGTATGCGATGTTCTGCCGCATGACGGCCCGGAGGTAGCGCTCGCGGATTCGGCGCGTCGTCGTCTCGCCCGAGTAGATCCAGGTGAACATGTAGACCCAGGTGGCGACGACTGCATGGCGCGTAGAGAAAACGGGAAGAGGACGAGGGCGGTAGGCGAGAGGCGAATGTGGGGCGGAGAGAAGGACGAGGAGGTGCGAGACTCGTCAGTCCGGCTTCTTCTCCAAGGGATTGAGAGCGTGACACGCACAGGTAGCGATGCCGATGTAGACGAGGATGAGAACGTCCTTGTTGACCTCGCGGAACAGGTTGCTGCGGGCCTGGGCAATCAACTCCGGCGTCGCGTTTTGCGCGTTGACCATTGTGAGGCGGCCATAGTCGGTGAACGCCGTTGTCAGATTCCCGAATAGGATCGTCATGCTGTTCTCCGCAATGCATCTCAGTTAGGCAGAGAAGGAGAAGCGGGGGCAGGGGAAGACGCACGCAGGCTGAGCGACGCCGGCGGCGATGGCGCAGATGAGGCCGATGGCGTTCATGAACAGCTCGAGCTTTGTCGTGTAGCGGAACAGTTCAGAGAACTTGCAAGGCGGCCGCTTGATCGTGGCGCTGAGGAAGCGGGACGAAAGGGTCAGCGTGAGGAAACGACGGCGACGGAGGGGCTTGAGACGACGCACATCTGCTCGGCGACGACCTTGCGGTACTCGGGGCTGAGGTGCGCGAGTTCTGGGTCCTCGAGCGCAATCTCGAGCGGCGTGCGCTTGTCGAAGAACGGCTTGCCCTTCTTCTTCTTGCTCCCCTTCCCCTCCCCTTCACCGTCTGCGCCACCTTCGCCATCCTCCTCTGCCCCGTGCGCCTCCTCCTTGATCTTCTGCGCCTGCATGCGCTCGACGACCTTCTCGTCGATCGACTCGCTCGTGTTCGACTTGAGAGGCGCTATGGTCTCGTGGCCGGACGACGACGAACGGGACGGAGGGGACGGAGGGGACGGCGACGGGGCTTGAGGGGCGTGCTCGACGCCGGTCGTCTTTGGTTGGCCGTCAGAGGTCTTGCTGAGGTTGCCCGCCAACGTCGACTCGACGTGGGCCTCGTGGGACCCTTCGATGGTCGCGCCCGGGGCCACCGTGGGCGCAGACGGGGCGACCCCCTGCGTTGCGAGTTGTGCAGCGGTCGGAGCCGCGGTCGTTGTGCCCTGGGATGGGTCCGCCATGATTGCGAGACCTTGCGTAGGCGAGCAAGTGGTCGAGAGGAAGCAGGAGCAAACAGCGAGCGACTCAGGAGGGCCGCGTGGAACGACCACTGCCGCAGGCCGGCACCCGACTTCGCTTCCGGCGCCTCGGCCGGGGCACGCACCCGGCAGTTGGTTTTCCTTTTTCCTCCCCTCGTCGAGACGCTTTTCGGCTGCGTAGTGCAGTCGGGCAGCGGTCAGTCGCAGTACTTCGCAGCAAGGCGACAGCATCGAGTCGAGTCGGGCCGCGAGGCTCGACGCGGATGCGCAGCTTCCGTCTGTCGTCCGACGCTTGCCTGACTCGCACGCACCTCATCAAGCTTCCCCAGCTTGCTCTCGCTGCGAAAGATGCGTGCCAAGGCCAGCGTGACGAAAGGCAGGGTACATGCAGCGATGGTGAGGGGACAGCCGGGTCTATGAGGGCACAGATCTCGAAAGGGCAAGAAAGAACGGGAGAAGAGGAGAGGAACGCTACTGCAGGGCACGCCGGCCCGCCCGGCCCAGCAAGAAACGACGAATGCATGGAAGACAACGAAAGAAGCCTGTCTAGAGGTTGACGCCCTTGCCGATAGAGAAGACCTTGAAGCCGATCTCGCGCAGCTTGTCGGCCTCGAGGATGCCACGGCCGTCAAAGACCATGGCGGGCTTGGCCATCGACTCGTAGATGGCGGGCCAGTCGAGCTGCTTGAACTCGTCCCACTGTGTGCACAGCGCCGGGTCAGACGATCTCGAGCAAGAGGACGGGGAGGCAAGGGAAAGCGGGAGACGTACCTCAGTGAGGATGCAGATACCCTCGGCGCCCGTGCACGCCTCCATCGCCGACTTGCAGACCGTCACCTGCTTCTTGACTGTGTGTGCACGAGTATGGGTCAGCGCGAGCGAGCGAGCGAAGGAGTCTGGCGGCGGACGCACCGACGGCAGAGTCGTCCTGGACGCCCGGCTCGGTCAAGTCGAGGAAGATCTGCTTCTCGGGGACCTTGGGGTCGTAGATCGACACCTTGGCGTTCTCCTGGCGGAAGAAGCGGCACACGGTCGCCGAGGGCGTCTCGCGCGTGTCGCCCGTGTCCTTCTTGAAGGCAAAGCCGAGCACGGCCAGCTTTTTGTTCGTGATCGTGTTGAACATGCTCGACACGACCGTCTGCGCGAAACGGCGCTTCTGGTACTCGTTCATCGTGATGACCTGCACAGAAGGGCGCAGAAGGGCGGGGGCACAGAGAGACGGGTCAGCGGAGGGTGCTCCTAGTCTCGTGCGCGACAGGAGAGGGGGGGGGGAAGAGCTCACCTGGCGCCAATAGTCGGCGACCTCTGGGAGATGGAGACTCTCCGAGAGGTACACGAGGTTGAGGATGTCCTTCTGGAAGCAAGAGCCGCCAAAGCCGACCGAGCTCTTGAGGAACTTGGGGCCGATGCGCGAGTCGAGGCCGCACGCGTACGCAACCTCGTCCACGTCGGCGCCCGTCACCTCGCAGATGGCAGAGAGGGCGTTAATCGACGAGATGCGCTGCGCGAGGATGGCGTTGGCGGCCTGCGAGGCGAGGAGGGCCTTCGTCAGTCTCGCGAGCGGCAACGACCGGGAGGGGGCCGGCAAGAAGAGCATGACGCACGAGCTTGGTGAGCTCGGAGCTCCACAGGCCGGTGCCGATGACCTTCTCCTTGGGGACCCAGTTCGAGTAGACCTCGATGAGGCTCTGCTGCGCGGCGCGACCCTCCGGAGTGCTGAGCGAGCCGATGAGGACACGGTCGGGCTTGTCAAGGTCCGACATGGCGGTGCCCTCGGCGAGGAACTCGGGGTTGGAGAGGATGTCGAAGCGGAGACCGGGGCGAGAGTTGGCCTCGAGGATGGTGCGCATCGACTGGGCCGTGCGGCAGGGGACGGTCGACTTCTCGACGACGATCTTGGACGAAGTCGCGACGGAAGCGATGCGGCGGGTGCAGCTCTCGACATAGCTGTGGGGCGGGAACGGAGTCAGCGGGGCGCCTTGGGTTCACTGAGTCCCGCAAGTCGTGCGACGCACAAGAGGTCGGCAGCGTAGCCCGCGCCAACGCCAGACTTCTTGGTCGGGGTGTTGACCGAGACAAAGATGAGGTCGGCCTCGACGATGGCCTTGTCAATGTCGGTGCTGAAGAAGAGGTTCTTGCCGCGGCACGCCTTGACGACCTCCTCGAGACCGGGCTCGTAGATGGGGAGCGTCTCCGAGTTCCATGCGTCGATGCGCTCCTGGTTCATGTCGACAATCGTGACCTGGATGTGCGGGCACTTGTGCGCAATCATCGAGCAGGCTGGAATCGCGGAGGGGACGGGGTGACGGTTGTGAGCGTGCGCTCGCGAGATCACTCGCATGCTGCCGAGACGGCAAAGTGCAGTCATCAAGTAGGCCCTGGAGAGGCGCGGTACTGGGCTGGGCTCGTGCGCAGCTGCACCCCACCCGCTCGTGAACCTACGCCTCGCACGTTGGCGCGAGTCCGCTTCAGGCAGCTCGCCTTGTCCGCCTCGAGGGCCGCCGGTGCACAGCGTCGACGTGTCTCTGTGCTAGCACACGCGACTCGAGGTGCGCGCCCCCGTGCTCAGGCCGCGAGGGGGCCTGAGTGCGCGCGTGTCCCCATAGACGAGGCTTCAGGCTGAGGCGGGGAGAGAGACGGGCGACTCACTCGGTCCGCCGACATACCCAGCTCCGATGCAGGCAATCTTGGTGACCTTCTGTGGACGCGCGCAGAGCCCGCGGGGGCGAGCGGGTCAGCTCGATTCTGAGCGGGTTCGATCGGGTGTGCTCGTAGCGCGCACGCGGGCGAGCGGGAGGTCGCTCGCTCGGGGGAAAGGAGAGGAGGGACGCACGATAGGCGAGACGGTAGAGGACGAGGCCATGGCTGTCGAGATTGGCAGAAGGGTGGAGGGGGGAGAGGAGGGGAGGGAGGGAGGGAGGGAGGGAGGGAGAAGGGGAGAAAGGGCGCGAACCACGCGACGCGCGTCGTGGTGAGTCTCCTCTCCCGCGACTCCGCGAAAGAAGCTTGTCTGCCCGTTCAGGCAGGTGTCGGTCTTCGAGTCGCTCGCTCGTCCGCAACGTGCACTTGTCGAGTCTGGACCTGGGGTACTGCAAGTCGCTCCCGAAAGTCAGTACTGCTGCGCGCGCAGTAGTCTGGAGTTCGCTGTCGACTGGGCGAGTCGCGACCACGGCGTCAGCAGAGGCCCGGCATACTTGTGCAGGTTCACGACGTTGTCAAGATATCTACCCGAAGAGACAGTCTGCACCAACGAGGTGGGCGAGATGTCGACTTTTCGACTTCGCCGCCGTGGCCAGTGGTCGGCGCGGGCGGAGGAAGGAGTCACGACCCACACTCACCAGCTCGCCCCTGCTCTCGCTGCCCACGCCTTTGCCTGGAGGGAACTTGACCGTGTGTGCTGTTGATCGCTGGGACACACTGTTGGCTGCCGCGCGTCCTTCCCCAGTGCGTCGTCTGTCCCACCGCCCCCTCCCACCCCCCTGCCCCCATCTGAGTTGACCCCTCCTCCTCCCGCAGTGAGCGCCCTCACGGCCTACGTCGACAGTGAGTCCTCTCTCGGGGCCTCTGTGCCTGCCATTCCGCGCTGGCAGGGGCTTGTCCTCGCGAGCCAGCGTGTGAAACTCGCTCACCCCCGCTTGCTCGCTGCCCTTGTTCTCTACAAAGGCCGCCAGCGTAGCGAGCGAGCGTGCAGCAACCTTCCGAGACTCGGGCGCAGTGAGCTGACGCGTCCGGCACCGCCAACCCTTCCTTTGCACCGTTGCAACCTCGCACCCTCCCCTCGCCCCTGCCCCACCCAGAGCAAGTCCTCGTCATCACGCAGGACGGACGTGTCATCGTCGTGAGCACCCATTCTTTTGCTGATCTGTGGCTGCATGACCTGCGCGGTGTCTGTTCTCGTGTGAGCACGGCTGAACTCGGACTCGACCCTCGCTTCGTCCACAGGGCGAGCTCAAGGGCTTTGACCAGACGACCAACGTGATCCTGTCCGGCAGCGTCGAGCGCGTCTTCTCGGCCGACGAGCCCGTAGAGGAGGTCCCGCTCGGCGTCTACATCGTCCGCGGTGACAACATCGTGCGTTTCCTCTTCACACGATCTCGCCGCCCTGCACGAGCGCTTTGCAGCTCCCGCGGACCGCACGCTGACACTCAGGTGACCTCGCGCAGACCCTCATCGGCGAAGTCGACACCGAGCTCGACAAGCAGGTCGACCTGTCGACCGTCCGGGCCGACCCTCTCTCCGAGCTCCAGCACTGAGGCGGAGCAGCGGTGTGCGTGCCCTTGCTGGAGGGAGGGCAGGAACCGACGTGGCGATCAAGAAGAAGATGAGTGGAGGAGTACCAAAACCTTACAGCAACTCTCGCACCCTTTGTAACGAAATCCTGATACCCCCCCTCCCTCCACCGATCGCGCCCTCCTGCTTCTCGTGCGGAAGCGGTATCTTCTGTTCATGTCGCGAGGCGCGTCGCCTGTCGTGAGGGACGCTGTGACTGTCCTTGCGATGTCGCTTTCTCGCGGTGGCTTTGTATATGCAGCCTGCCGAGGAGGAGTTACTAGAGTGGGCTGACCCTGCCTGGCGGCCCGCCCGCTCTATGTCCTCATAGACGTGCCGTCTTTCTCGCATGACTGCCTCGCTAGCTGCGCTCTTTGAAGAGTGCAATGCCGCTCGACCAGGGGCCGTCAGCCGACGACGGTGCCTTGCTGCCAGTGACCTAAGGCCTGAGCCGAGTCGGCGTCCGCCGTCCTTCCCAGTGTTTCCCTCTGCTCGCGCGCCTGACTTGCTACTTCGTGCGGTCAACCGGATGTGCCTGAGTCAGCCTGCCTACGCGATCGAGCCGGAGTCACGCTGCGCCGCAAAGGGCCGCGCCAGCGCACGCTGTCTCTCGCGCCTTCGAGGACCTTCTCAAACCAGGGTCCCTTCCGGTTATTCGAGATTGATCCGGTCACATCTCGCAAGGACTGGTACGTTGACTTCGCGACTGGATACATAAAACCGCGGAACAGGAGGCCTCCCTCCTCTCCACTTCTCGCTCTCCACACACACACACTCCATCCCGCTCGAGCCCCTCACCGACCCGACCTCCCGCCCCCCATGTTCGCCGCTCAGTACCCCTCCGTCGGCTACCCTACCTTCTTCGAGCTCCACGCTCCGCCTTCTTACGCCGACCCTCTGTCGGACTACCTCGCCCAGCAGCGCCAGCGCCAGCGCGAGCTCGCCCTCCGCGAGGTTGAGGCCGCCGAGCGCCGTCGCGCTGTCCAGGCAGAGCTCGAGGCAGCCACTTACCGCGCCGCCCTCGTCGCCGAGGTCGAACGCCGCCGTCGCCAGGCCGCCTACGCCGCCGCCCGCGACCAACACCGCCGCGACCAGGAGCGCCGCCGCTTGGCCGAGGCCAGGCGCGCTCGACAGCGCCAGCCCGTCGCGCACGGCGCCTTCCCGAGCCAGCTCCTCGAGCTCGTCTTCCAGCTCGACCCGAGTGTGAACCACCTCGGCCAAAGGGACGACGTCGAGCTCTCCGAGTCCTCTGCCGACGAGGAGGAGGACGAGCCGGTGGTCCACCTCGTCCCGCTCGGCACGCACAACGACAGCGCCCTTTCCGCCGCCGACTCGGACGATGACTCGACTGTCGACTCGGAAGGAACGTCCGTCGAGGAGGACGACAGCGACTTGTCCGACGCCGAGTCGGCCGCGTCGTCCTCGTCTGCTTACCGCGACTCGGCGCTCTCGACCCTCGCCTCGCTCTCCTCCGAGCTCGCCTCCCGCCGCTCGACCTTCGTCTCCCCCACCACCCTCACCTTCTCTCCCTCTCCCTCCCCCGCCGACCGCGCCGCTCGCTCGCCTACTCCGCCCCTCGCCTTCGGGAGCGCCAACGCCTCCTTCCTGGGGTACGAGGAGGCGCTGCTCTCGCTCTTGACTCGCATCGACGCCGTCGAGTCGCACGGGGACCGCGAGGTGCAGCAGGCGCGCAAGGAACTCGTGCGCGACGTCGAGAGGGAGCTGAGGCGCCTCGACGAGATCAGGGACCGCGCGTGGGAGGAGCAGAGCGGGAGCAGCAGTGGGGAGAGCGACGCAGACGACGAGGCGATGGGCGACGCGGAGGACGACGAAGATGCGGTGATGGAGCAGGATGACGAAGACGAGGGTGAGTCGCCCGCTCTTGTTCCCGCTTTCGGCGCCGACTTTGCCACTGACGTGCTCGCTCGCTTCTTCTAGTCAACGTTGTCATCCTCCCTTCCGACTCTTCCGACTCCGACTCGTCTCCTGCGCCCCAACTCTCCTCTCGCCGCGGCGCTCCCGTCAAGGTCCCCTTCGCCGCTCCTTCCTCGACTCCCCGCCACACTCGCTTCGCCTCTCCTGCCCTCTCCTCCTCCTCCTCCTCCTCCTCTTTTGCCGACAACAACGACGACGCGCCTCTCAACGCCGCCTCGGACGACACCGCCTCCCGCCTGCTCGACGCGCACAAGCTCGCGGACGACTTTGACGAGATGAGCGACGACGAGCGCGAGCGACTCGAGATGGAGGCGCTCAGGGCGGCGGATCGCGAGTCAGAGTCGGAGGAGGAAGAGGCTTTGAGCAGCGACGAGGAGGGGGTCTGGGTGTACTGCTAGCGCCTTGAGTTGTAACCTCTCTGTACCACTTTCCCTCTCTCTCACGCCGAGCCAGCGATAGCACGAAAAACAAGTCAGACAGCAAGCTCGACGCAGCCCGACTTCCTCCCCTTCCTTCTCAGGCTGAGCCTCGCCAAGAGGCCCTTCTCCTTTGGCAGCGAGGCCGGCGACCCCTCCGTCGCCGGCGCCGGCCCCCCTGCACCCTCCGCGCGGTCCGCCGTCGTGTCAATCGGCGACGTCGCAGCGCCGTGTGTAGCAGCGTGTGTCCCCCCTGGAGCAACAGCAGGCGTGTCGGCCTGGCGCGGGGCGACTACCTCGACGGTCCCGCCAGGCGGCGGAATGGCCCCGTCGCCCTCGTGCGACGCGATCGGCAGGGCAACGGGCTCCGGGTCCACCCTGTAGTGACCGGGGATGCTCCACTGACGGCGCTGGTGATGCAGTCGCGAAGAGTCAGTCGAGGGACGTCTGGGCAGGGAGGCCCTGGCGCACCTGCTCGCCACCGTGAGACAGCTGCTCGTCCACACCGCCCGCGCTGATATCGCCGTCTGGCACTTCTCCGAACGGCTCGGCCTCCGTGACGGCGCCTCCTCCCTCGTCGTGCGTCGAGGCCGCGCCCTGGCCCAAACCGGCGTCCGCCGACTCTCCAACCGCAGCCGCAGCGTCCTCATGCGCGCTCAGCTCCCCCCTCTCGTGCTCGACAGCAACGGGAAGGCCGGCATGCAGGACTGCGTGGCCCGCGGGACCGCCCCCGTGCGGCGACGAGGTCGTCTGGGCCAGCTGCGTCAGGAACTCGTGCCGTCAGTCGGCGTCTTTCCGGCCGAGGCGGCGGCGAAGAGGCGAGTCATGCACCCGCTGGATCTCCTCCCACCACTGTCCCGCCTCGGCGGTGCTCCTCGCGCGGTAGCTCCTCCCCGTCTCGCGATGCTGCAGACCAATCTTGTCGCGCACGCTCCCCGCGACGGCGCTCGTCCTCCCCTCGATGGTCCACGTCGCGGGCTTGTCCTTGCCGCCTTTCGGCGCGAGGGAGGGCTCAGAGAGGGACGAGACGGCGCAGCTGGGGAGGAAGAGGGAGGAAGAAGGAGAGGAGAGAGGGGAGGACACGGAGGGGTACTCGTGCAGGTAGCCGGCCGGGGTCAGGACGAAATAGGCTGCTCGTTCTCTCCTGGTTAACCAACAAGCTGAAGATCATGGAGAAAATGTGCGAGCCGAAAGCGTACCCTCTTTCCACGTCTGGAGCCTCCTCCGCTCGAGCACGCCCGCCTTGACCGGCTTGGTCGACGGGTGGTCCCGCTCGGGGTAGCTGACCGACTCGGGATCGCGCTCCGGCGTCGTCGACGGGACGAGGTAGTTGAGCGAGAGCAAGTGGGTCCACTCGGCCTGCGGGCGTGAGCACCAGGTTAGCTGAGCGGGAGACGGGCACACACGACCGGGCCAGCGACGCACGTCGTTAAGGAGTCCTTCGACGAGCTCGTCGACTGCCGAGGCGTTGTTCTGAACGGCGACGGCGCACTTGACCCTGTAGCTGGCCGCAATCAGTCCAAGATGCACCTGAGGAGCCAGCCTCGACTCGGTAGGTGCACTCGCAACGCACCTCGCCTCCTCCCACACCCTCCAGCAACTTCCCAACTTCTCGCAAACGCCCAGTTCGAACTCCTTGGCCCTCTCTTGCCTGGCGAGCGCCGCGCGGAGGAGCTCGTTCTCGCGCGCGACCTGCCCGCGGAGCTGGTGCTCTGCCGTCGAGCGCACGAGGGCGGGGTCCTCGAGGGCGGAGACGGCGAGCGGGGCGGCAGAGAAGGAGGCGACGGAGGAGGTGAGGTGCCTGAGGGTGTGGAGCGAGGTGTCGCTGTAGCGGCGTTCCCGTCATCTGCTCAGCTTCGCGCGCTCTCGGTGACGCACGAGAAGAGACGTCGCGGCGACCGACTCACCGTTCCTTGACGACGTTCAGAGCGAGTGTAGCCAGCTGCTTGTCAAGGTCGGCAATGAAAGCCTTGAGGCCGACGACCTGTGGACCACGTCGCGGCAAGTCAGCCGTCGTTCGCCGGCAAAAGTCACGACCCGGAGGTCCGCACGAGACGCTGCAACGGCTCGACGATGCTGGAAGTCGTCGTCTTCGCCAGTTCAAGGTGGGCTTCGGCTGCGGAAGGCGCGCGGGGCATCAGCTCAAGAAGCAGGCAAAGCGAGTCGGACACGAGACGCACCGTTCCTCGCCGTCGCGGCCTTGACCTCCTCCTGCACCTTTGCCCAACCCGTCTGCGTCTCGTCCTCATTGCCCGTGTCCCCGGGCGGGAGGAACAAGCTCTGCTCGAGCCACGGCACCCTCATCGTCTCCCCCTCGGCGAGCGCTCTCAGCGCCCTCCCCTTTGCCTCCTCCGCGGCAGCGAGGGCGGCATAGTGCGCGGCGAACGACTTGCACAGGCGCTTGAGCTCGTTGAGGCGCGCGACCAGGACGTCGGATGGGCGGGGGGCGTCGGGCGGGAGGGGGTCGCTGGGGGGGCTGCGCGGGGTCGAGGAGGAGAAGGTGGGTCGCGGGGGAGGCTTGTGGGCCTTCTTGGAGGCGACACGGGCGAGCATGGCCAGGGCTCCTGTAGAGTGAGTGTGAGGAGGAGCAAGAAGAGGGGGCGCGAGCGGGTGCGGGGCAAGTGACGCGCGGGGGAAACGGATGAAGGGGGGTCGTGCGGCGGTGGAGCCGGCCAGGCGGGGACTTAGTTAACGAGAGCGATAGACAGCTGTGTGCGTCTTCAGCAAGAGCTTCTGCAAGAGCCACCGAGACGATGCGGCCGACGCTGTCGACCTTCTCAAGCCGCGGATAACGGCCTCTCTCGCCGTGCTCTAACCCAGCCATGCCCGACCAGAGGGCCGCTCTGCACCAACCCGCACGTCGCAGCCTCCCGTCCTACGCCCGCTCCTCCTGCTTGAGGTACTCGCGCCACCACGCCTCCAAGTCGACCGCGGTCGTGTCGATCCCGAGCGCCTCGATGGCGCGCTGCGAAGATGGTCCGCAGCGTCAGTCAGGTACCCGCTCGCAGCAGTGTTGAATGACAGACACTCCACGCACGTTCGACAAGTGGCAGTCCCTCGGGCGGACCGTCTCGCCCGGCTTGGGGCCCTCGCTGACGCGCACGAGGCGGTCGCCCAGCTCGAGCGGCGGGGTGTGCAGCGCGGCGAAGAGCTGCGCGATCGTGTACTTCGTGTGCTCCTGCTGAGCAGAGAAGTGGAGGACCGAGGGGAGGGTCGTCGAGGTGGACTTGTCTGCGGAGGGCGAGGAAGGAGGGCAGAGGGCAGAGTCAGCGGAGGTGCGACAAGACGCAGAGGCGGGAGCGCGCGCACCGGCAAGGTCGACGAGGACGCGAGCAACGTCGGCGACGTTAGTAGGGTAGCGTGTCGCCCAGTCGTCCATCTTGACCTGCTGGCCGCCCGCCGCTTTCCGCACGGCATCGACGAGGGTGTTGATCGCCGACTCGGAATGACTCTCTGCCTTGCCATACCTGTTCAGGAGCGCGTCAGCGTGACGGACAGAGTGACAAGGGAAGGCGAGAAACAGACGCACAGCACCGGCACCCTCAACACGCAGCCCTTGCCGCCGGCCTCGATCCCCTGGAGCGTCTCGACCTCGCCCAGCAGCTTGCTCTCGCCGTACAAGTTGGTCGGTGCCGTCTCTGCATCGGGCTCGTACCCCGTCGCGGGAGCGTGGCCGTCAAAGACGTAGTCGGTCGAGATGTAGAGGAGGAAGAAGGGGTTCGTGGGCGAGCGCGAGAGGGAGGACAGGAGTGCGGGGACAGCGACGTTGAGCTTCTTGGCTGCTTCCGGGTCCTGTAGGCGATGCAAAGGTCAGATTCCAAGACGGAGCGGGCGGGAACACGGGGGAAAAGCGGGAGGAGGAGCGACGAGGCTGGGGAGGGCAGGGAAGGGAAGGGACGACTTGCCGACTCGACGGCATCAGGCCGCCTCTCTGCGGCGCAGTGGACGACGAATTCGGGCCTGAACTCCTCGAGGAAGCGTTCGACAGCGGCTTCGTCGTGCAGGTCGAGCTGTGCGGCGTCGAGGGTGAGCATGTGCCGGGATGAGGAGGACGAGAGGGCTCACCTTGACGAGGTCGCCCGATGCGCGCGAGAAGGCCGTGCCCTTGACTGCACAGAAGAGTCAGTCAAACGAGCAGGACGGCAGGCCAGAAAGACTGACCGTCGTGTCCGGCCTCTTTGAACCGGGCGAGGACTGCACGGCCGAGGAGACCTGGAAGAGGGGAGCCGGGTGAGCCAAGAGTGGACGCGAGGGAGGAGAGGGCCGACCTGATGCTCCAGTGACGAGTACGCGCATGCGACAAGTCTCTGTCACAGGGTCGAAAGGAGTTGGTCGACGACGACGAGATGACACTCGGCTCCCTGTCCTGCTCTCACGACCTCGTCATGGCCAGCGACGACCCGTATTTCGATGTCAAGGCGTGCGTCGCTATCTCTCTTGCACACCCACTCGCGGCGCTAACCTACGTCGCCGTGACTGCGCAGCGAGGTCGAGTCGGGACTCCGCTCGCTCTCCTCTCTCGCCGCCTCCCTCGCACGACAGGACCGCACACTCCCAGATCCCCAGCAGCGAGAGTACACCCTCGCAGAGATTCGCGCAACCCTGACCACCATCGAGCCAGACGTCGACGAACTCGACGAGGCCGTCGCCGCCGTTGAAGAGCGTGCAGTCGCCCGCAGGCTCGCCATCCCTGACTACGAGGTCCGCGCCAGGCGAGACTTTGTCGAGCGCGCAAAGGCAGAAGTCGCTGTGCGTCGCCGCTTTGCCCTCCCCTCTCTCGCGCGCCTCTCCTTCTCGCCGCCTCTCCCCCACACGGGCCCGCTGACCCTTACCTCCTCCTCATTACAGGCGATCCGGCGACAGCTTCCTGCACCAGATCCTCTGTCCTCGGTATGGGTCCCTCCGCATGAATCACGCCCCACCGGGAGCTAACAGGAGACCCGCTCGCCGGTCCACAGAGCGCCAACCGAAAGCGCCTCTCTGCCACCTCGTCTGCCTACCCGCCTTCGTACCACACATCCGATCCGTCAGCACGAGACCAGGACGAAAGAGATGACCCGAGCGCAGATTTTGAGACCCAGCACCAGACGGTGCGCTTGCTCTGCGACCCTGCCTCTGCCTCTGCCGTGCTGACCTTCGCCTTTCCGAGCGCAGATCCTCATGGAGCAGCAGGACCGCACACTTACCGACATATCTGGCACGGTCGGTCTCCTACGCGAGCAGGCGCACCTCATGGGACGCGAGGTCTTTGAGCAGAACCAGTCCGTCTTCCCTGTCTCTCTTGCCTCGCGCGTCCCTGTCGTGCTCACGCCCCCTCGTCGCGCCCCAGGATGATCGAAGAGCTGGACGAGCACGTCGACTCGACTGCGGGACGATTAGCAAAGGCGCAGCGAAAGATGGACCGGTTCGTGCGCGAGAACAGTGCGGGAAGCTCTCCCGGCCTTCTGCTTCCACAGGCGCTGACGCGCGCTACATGCTGCAGACTCGGCATCGAACTGGTGCATCTTTATCCTCATGATCGTCCTGTCGATCCTGCTCTTTATCATCCTGTTTGCCTAGACGTGCGTCGTCTCCCCTCAATTCAAGTTGCCCTCAGTCAACGCGCTGGGCTCGCGACGGCGCTCACACACACAGCCTCGCCGCTCGCAGCACCATACCCGTCGTACTCATACCCTCGAAGTGCAACATACCCGTTCTCGGCCTTTGCATCTACCGTCGCCGCGTCTTCGCACCCTGCATGACGTCGCCCACTTGACCTCGCGCCTCCCCGTCGTCTCACCCGTGCGCTGTCGTCAATCCTCGAACGCTCGCATCTTCGCTCTCTGCCATCTCAGCCAAATCTCAGAGGTGTCAAGCGCCCGTCCCGCGCGTCCGGCGACCCCGTTCAGCTCGATCAGCCGGCCTCCTGTCCCGCTCGCGTTTCCTGCGTCCGCGGACGCTCCGCGCACGCCCCTGTCCGCCACTTGACCTCCTTCTCCCTCCCATCGCCCACTCACTCGCGATACGCTCCGTGCCCCCCCAGGACCCCGTGCCGCCCGACTCTCCGCCAGCGACTGCGCTGTCCCCACGACGCACGCACGCACGCAGTCCCGATGCGGCCCCTCCCGCGGCTCGTAGCCGCCCTCGCCCTGGTCAAGCACGCTCGCGCCTTCTGGCGGATGGAGTTTCAGCACGGCGCTGCGCTCGTGCAGGAGCGGGCAGGTGTGGCCCCCCCTGCTCTGTTTCTCTCGCTCCCTCTCTCTGCACTCGCGACGCTAACGTCGCTGCTGCACTCCTCCGGACGACAAACAGACCCGCTCACCAACCCCGGCGGGATCAGCGGACATGTGCACACGTGCGTGGGGCGGTTCGTCGTTCGCTGCCTTGCGACGGCGGAGCTGACGGGGGCAGGGGAGAGGGTGGGTGCAGGATCGCGGGCGGGAGCAGCTTTAACCTTGCCATGGACTTCAAGACGGCGCGCAAGGGGGCGTGTACGACGTGCGTTTCTCTCACACCGTCTTGAGTGCGTGCAGGTGGTGTGAGATCGGGAGCTGACGCTTGCTCTGCAGTGCCGTCGTGAGTCGCCGCGACTTCCCTCCTACTCCCCGGCGACCCGCCGTGACCCCGCTTTGCTCGCTCGCAGGTCAAGCAGGACCTGTCAAATTGTGCGCACTCGTCGCTTTACTGGCCGAGTGAGGCAACTGACCGGCGCTGCGGCATCCAGACTGGACGCCGACGCTCTGGTTCTGGTGGGCGAACGGGAGGTGCGGCCGCGACGCTCTCTCCTCAGTTCTTCCTGGCCACGCTGGCCTCACGCCTGACGATCACCTAACGCGCGAGCATGCGCAGCTTCACCAGCGTCGAGCAGAACGGCCTTCTCGTCGTGCGCTCCCCTCCAGCCGTCGCATATCTGT
Organism: Rhodotorula diobovata; assembly: GCA_006352295.1. Classification (NCBI taxonomy): domain Eukaryota; kingdom Fungi; phylum Basidiomycota; class Microbotryomycetes; order Sporidiobolales; family Sporidiobolaceae; genus Rhodotorula; species Rhodotorula diobovata. The sequence continues at coordinate 39,706 of SOZI01000065.1, read as the reverse complement.
GCGCCCGCTCACCACAGGCCCCTGTCTCCGGCGTAGTACTACCTTCCAAGGTTCCATCCAACCGACAAGACCAAGGTCACGGCCTTCCCGCCCGGCTTTCGCATGCTCGTCGGCAACCCCTACGTGCGTCCTCCTGCTCGTCGTCTCAATGAGCGGGAGCCTGACGGAGCATTTCGCCCTATGTCACACGTGCAGAAACGCTCGTACGACGAGAACAGCTTGATGGACAAGGCGATCGGGATCAACTGCCTCGGCGGGGAGGAGCCGACCAGGCGGCCCGAGTTCCCGACCGTCAACTGTCCCGTGCGTCGAGCTTCTTCTCTCGCCTTGTGTCCTGGGCTCGGAACAGCGCTGAGTTGATCTGATCCGACCGCTCTCGTGCCTCAGAACGGCATGAGGCTCGAGATCAGTGCGCCTCGCTCCTTTTCCATCTTTCCCCGAGGCATGAATTGACCGCTCGAACACACACAAAAGTGTTCCCGTCATGCTGGAACGGCAAGGACGTGGATTCGGCGAACCACAATGCGCACGTAGCGTACCCTGACGACGTGCGATCACGCTCTCTACCACTGGGAGCCAGCGCTGACTCCGTCCTGATGCGGCAGAACGAGGCGGGGCCTTGCCCTGCGGGCTTTGACACGCGCATCGAGACGTGCGCTCTATTCCTTTCTGTGCTGGCGGGACGATTCGCGACTGACAAGCACTCCTTTCGCAGCCTCTTCGTGCGTCGCCCTTCTCCGCGCCAGTCCGTGGCCGCCCGCGGGCTCGACTGACCTCTGCGACGGCAGTACGAGGTGTGGTACAGCACCGACCCGTTCAAGGACTCGTGGGGCGACGCGATGAACACGTCGCAGCCGTTTGTCCTCTCCATGGGTGACCCCACGGGCTTCGCTCTTCACGGTGCGTTGACGCCCCCAACGCTCGGCGCCATCGCCGCTTGCTGACAGGCCCTCATGCACACGCAGGCGACTTTCTCAACGGCTGGGACATCGATGTCCTGCAGCGCGCGATCGACGAGTGCACCGCTGACTCGGGGGTCGTGCACGAGTGCGTCGCGTCTGCTTCTTTCTCTGGCGTGCTCTGGCGGAGTAGCTGATCCCTCGGACTCTCTCTTGCCATCCACCAGGTGCAAAGTCTTCGACTTTTACGACTACGACGACCCAGACAACTACTGCCTCGCGACGTCGGCCATCGACGAGGTCGCTACAGGCACCCTCGACGCCCTCCCCGGCTGCAACCCCGTCGTGCGTCCTCTCTCCCTCTCTCCGTGGGCTTCCACCACTCGAATGACAGTGGGGAACCCGCAGGAGTACGGCCCAGGGGACGTCACCGTCTGCACCGAGAAAGACCCGCCCAAGCTGCTCTCGCAGGTCACCGTCTACGGCGGGCTCGCGGGCGGGACCCAGACGATCGACGTCGTGACGAGCTCAAGCGCCGGGACGGAGAGCTCGAGTGGCAGCGACCAGGAGGACGACTCTGTCGGGTCGGCGACGGGGGGATCAGCTGGAGGGACGTCGCGTGCGGCGGGCACGAGCGGCGTGGACACGTCAACGGGCACGCCGTCGCCGGTCAACTTGTCGTCCGCGGCGGGTGACACGGCCTCATCCGACTCGCCCTCCTCCGCGTCTGCCAAAGACGACGAGGGCTCGTCGGACGCACCCGCCATTTCGAGCGACAGCAAGCTTGTCTTTGGCCTCGGTGCGCTCGCCATCGCGCTCCTCGCTTTCGCAGTAATCCTCATGTGCCGGTGTGGTTTGTGCGGCCCGTCGAGGGACAAGGTGCTCAACGGGACGTCGGACGAGGAGAAGGGCGAGCGTGCGTCGCGTCCTCCACAGCTTCGTGACTGACTTACGGCTGACGCGTATTGACTGCCGCAGAGCGAGGGCTGCGGTCGGCGACCTCAAGCGACGAGTCCGACTCGGAGGACGACGGGCGAGGCCGGCGACGGTGAGAGGACGAGGAAAGCAAGGGAGGAACGACAATGCGATTGCGGGCGGCTGCATGGTAAAGCCAGAGACAGGGAGGGGATATGAAGGATACTGGACTAAGAGCATGCGAGAGACAAAAAGAGGAGCTCAGCCCGTGTCGCTGAGGTCGAGCCAAGATTGGCTCGACACGGGCCGCTCGTCCACGACCGCGAGAGCGCCCACCTTTGGCACACCCGCCCTCGCCGAGTTCGTGTGTACGGGGAGCGAGTCGATCGAGAGCGGGCGACGACTGATCGTGACATCCTCATCGAGCCCCTCGCCCTCGTCGCCCTCGTCCTCGTCGTCGCCGTCTGATGCCGCCGAGTCCTTTCCTTCTGCGCCGGACGAGCCCAACAGAGGCGGCGCGGGAAAGTCGTCCATCGTCTCGTCGAGCGTCGAAAAGCGCGAGCCGTCGCTCGCCATGCCGGGCGAGCTGGAGGAGTGGCCGGGCGTGACAAAGTAGCGCGAGTCGATCGAGAGGTGAGTGCTGCGGGGGTCACTCGCCGGCGTGCGCGCCGAGTCGAGGTCGAAGAGGGCCGACGAGGAGGGGAACGGCGGTGCGAACGGCGAGAGGGGCGAGAACGGGAGGACGAGGCTGGTAGGCACCGGGCTTTCGCGCGGCGACGGCGGCGGACTGAACTCCATGAACGACGACGGCGACAGCTGGCGAGGCTGTGCAGGTGCGTCCGGCTCGCTCCCGCTGCCGTCGGCGACGCGAAGAAAGCTCCTGCTCGAACCGCCCGAACCCGACCCATGCGAGTTGCGCAGCGAAGTCGCCGACGTCCCGAGGTACTCGCGTGCGAACGAAGTCGAAGCCCACGTGCCCTGAACAGGTGTGGGAAGCGGCCTTGACGACAAGGGCGAGTCGGCAGTCGACGGCAGGCCGAGCCGACGCTGCTCGGGCGAGCTGACGAGACTCGACACGGCTTCGTCGGCCGTCGTGTACCTGGTCTGAGAGGTTGAGGGACGCGTGGCCGGCGAGGGTGCCGCAGAGACGGCGAAGGAAGGTGCGGGTGGGCGAGAGGCGGGCGTCTCGTCAGGCGTTGGCGAGACGGCGTCGGACCCAAGACGGAAGTTGCGCGATGTGTCGAATGAAGGCGCCGAGTCCGCCGTCTCTATGGACGCAGACGGGCGGTCGAGAGTGGGATCGGGGCGCCGCGGCTGGAGGAAGAACTGTCGGCGAGCAAGTCAGCGACACCATGGTGACCATGCGTGAGGGAAACGCACGAGTTCGCCCCAGTTGCCGTCGCTCGTGAGGTCGACGACACTGCCAGAGCTGGACTGGCGAGAGAGCTCTGAAGGCTGTCGCCGCACAACCGTGGAGCCGCTCGCGCGGTGCGCGTAAGGGTGGTCGAGTGCGGGGGTCACGTCCTTGCCCGGGTGCGAGGGAGACGGGCGGACGCTAGCTGCGAGGGCGGGAGCTGAGCGCGACGAAGCAAGCTGCGAGATCGGCGAGATTTGCTGCGGCGATGACTCGCGAGCGCGCCACACGAGCGGCGCCGCTGCTGCCACGGGCAAGTCCTCGAGCGACTTGGCCGGCGAGCTTGCCATCTCGCGGAGCTGCTCCTCGAGGGCGAGGCTGAGGCGTGCGGCTGATGCGGTCGAGTCGGGCGTTGACCCTCGCGAAGGCGGCACCGACGCACCGTCGCCAGTCGGTGCCGACGGAGCTGGCCGCGCGGGCATGTACCGCGTCCGCTCAGGCGATCGGAGCAGGTGGTGCAAGTGAGGCGGGAGCGACAGGAAGGCGTTCTGCGCCATGACGGACGGGCGTCGCATCTCGCCGGCCGGCTGCGAAGGCTGATCGCCCGGCAGCGTGAGCGCCTCGCCGTACTGCGTCGTGACCTGCTCGACTGCGGCCGCGAGGCTGTGCAGAGTCGCCGAGTTGGTGATGTGCGGCAGCTGCGGGACGGCTGGCGCGGTCGCCTGCGTGCGCGCGTACAGGCTGTCGACCGACGACGACCTGTGCATGTGGCGGATCGCCTGGCCGCGCACCGTCCTCGGCGTCGATGGGTACCCTGGGGCACCAGTCACCTCTGCCGTCGACGTCGCGGATGCAGAGCGCACGTGCGACCTGCTCGTCACCCGCTTGAGCGCGTGGACAAAGCCGAGGCCGTGCCCCTCGCTCGCAACGCCCTGGATGGCAGCATCGCGCTCGCGGATGCGACCGAGCGAGAGCTTGCGGCCGATTTGAGCGAACGGCTCGAAACTCGACGGCATCGGCGGCGAGTAGTCCGGCGCGACGAGTCTGCGCCGCGGTCCTAGCCGCCCGTCGCTGCGCTCCGCCTCGCTCTCTGCCTCGGCTGCCTCTCGCCGCCTCCGCTGAGCAGTGTCCCGCCTCATCCTCCGCCGCTCGGCCTTGCGCTGCTCAACGGCGAGACTCCTCCTTGCCGCCCTCTGTTGCTGCTCGGCGAGCCTGAGGCTCAGGCCAAAGCCGACGCCGCGCATGGCGCTGTCACTCCATGCGGCACGCTCTGCCTGGAGCAGCGCACCCTCGCGCAGGACCCGCCGGACGCTCGAGCGGTCGCCCTCGTCTCCGTCGTCGAGCAGTAGGTCGACGTCGGCGTCGGTGAGCGCGCCGTGCCGTGCTCGGCGACTCCGGGCGAGGCGAGGCTCCTCATCGCTGTCGAGGGCGACGTGCGAGGACGAAGCATCGACGAAGACGACGCGCGGGCGGGTGCCGATGAGCGCCTCGTACTTGCTGATCGGAACGACGTTCCGCCTCGTGCGCGGCGGCACGGGCGGCTTGACCGACGGGCCAGCGAGCGGCTCTGACACGTGCGCACGATGCCTAGAGGTGGCACGCTTCGCAGGAAAGACGTTCGGCGTCGAGCCTCGCCGAAGCGAGCCTGGCAGAGAGCGGTCCGCCTCGAGCGAGCCGGTGCGCGGGTCTCGCGGCTCGAGCTGAACAGACGGACGACGAGCGTGTGGCCCCTCCGCAGCTTTGCGCAGGTTCGGGACGGATGCGGAACGGGTGCGGACTGCGCGCGTGTCGGATGACGAGCTGGAAGAGGTGCTGTGGCGGCGTCCGGCGCGCTTGCGGGAGCGTCGGCGCTTACGAGGTGATCGGCGTGCCGAACGGGGAGGGGTCTCTGGCGGAGAAAAGGTGGGAGCAACAGGTGACGTCGGCAGGACGGGGGAGGGAACGATGAGTGATGGCGTCGCAAGCGAGGGGGGCGAGGACTGCGACGGCAGCAGGCTGACGGGCGTCGCGGCGTAGGAAGGGTAAGGTGCTGACGCACCGCGCCCACTTGCACTAGTCAAGGGTCGGGCAGCCCTGCGACGAATGGGAACGTGAGCAGGTCGCCTAAGACAAGCGAGGTGAACGTGCGCACAAGGTGGCGACAAAGCTCGAGTCGCCAAGGACGCTGCCAGCACTGCCGCGCCGTCTTGCCTCCTCGCCCGAAGCTCTCGGTTCCATCTGCGTGCGCGACTGCAGCTGCGGCTGGGTCTCTTCGCTGCGGAAGCCGAGCCCAAAGAGCTGGGACCGGGTCGGGTAGAGGCCTTGACTGCTCCCGCTCGCGCCGCCGCTGCCGCTGCTGGACGACGTCGCTCCTCCGCGGCGCATTGGGAACGAGAAGCGAGGGTCGGCGATGACAGGCGTCGGTGCGAGACCGCGGACTTGGGCCGTTGAGCGCAACGCGGGCGACGTCGGAGAATTCAGGACGGGTACGCCTGCTCGCCACGTTGACCGATCCGGCTCGTATTCGCGCTCCTTGCCTTTCCTTGACGAAGGCCCGAGCAGAGGCGAGCGAGGGGTGCTCGAACGGTAGACAACGGCGCCGGACGACGAGGAGAGGTGGCCTGGAGTGCGAGGGAAGTCGCTCGAGCCCGTAGACGAGGACGTGGTGTTCGAGGCAGTGCGGTACATCGAGCTGGACCGCTCTGCTGGTGCGGAAGTGGCGCTCGAGGGATGGCGGTCGTGCCCGCCGCGCTCGCGCGGGAAGAGCGAGGACGCCGTCGTGCGCGATGCGGATGAGGCGACGGTGGACGAGCGTTCACGACCGCGACCTTGAGCAACTGTCAGGCGGTGACCAGTCAGTAGGCGCAAGCGCGTTCTGAAGGCAAGAACAGGGTGCGCACCGGTCGACAATTCGCCCGTCGTCGTCCAACTGGTCGCGCGGTTGCCAAGCGAGCCGGTGCGCTGCTCACTCTGTCGTTGCCCCGACGTCCAGCTCTGCGTTGTCGTTGGCCCGTCGTGATGCGACGCGCCGAAGAGGTCGCCGCTGGTCGAGCTACGCGGGAGGAGGGCGCTCTTCCCGCTCGTTGACGCGCCCGTCCCGCTAAACAGCGCCGAGCCCAGCGGAGGGAACGACACGCTCGAGCTGATTCCACCCTTTGCGCCGACTGTTGGACTCGCCTCACTTGCCGGCGACGTCGTCGTCAATGGGCTGTGGGGGAGAGGGTCCCGTCGCTCGTGCTGCTGGTCGAGGGCCGCCTTGCGGAGCTGCGTCGCCGTCGGGATAATCGTGACCGTACTCGAGCTTGCCGTCATGGACGACAGAGCGGGAGAGGCCATGCCCCTCGGCTTGTCTGCCCTTGCGTCGACTGGTCCCGGGTCGATCAACCGAGAAGATGAGGTCGGCGACGGGGGGAGCGTGCGGAAGGCGAGAGGGCGGGAGCTCTTGGCGCTGGGGGGTGTGGCACCGTGACCGTGATGAGTGAAGAGCAGGGTGCGAGGGCGCAGGCTGGTGCGAGGGCGCAGGCTAGAAGAGAAGGGCGAGAAGGATGAGAAGTTGAAGAACGCGCGACGACGGCGACGCGGGCGCGCGGGGTGCTTGTCAGATCGCCTCCGGGGTCGGAATGAAACGCCGCTGTGGGTGCTGCACGTCGCACTTGGTCAACCCCAATGCGAGGCGTCAAAGGCCAGCGCTTGGCCAGCGCACTCAGCTGCCGCAGGCTTGCGCTCTCTCCGGTGGTGCTCCACCGTGCGCGCCGCGACGTGAGCATGAGCAAGCGAGCTGGTCCACACTCCACAGCAAGGCAACGAGTGTTACACGACAGGCACAAAAAGGGTACGACCAGCGCACAGAACCAAACAGCCTCACAGCCCACCTCCTGCCTCCGACGCATCAGGCGTTGCCGGCATACTGCGTCAGGTCGAGCGTGAGCGTCTTCGAGCCCGCCTCGCGGTAGATGCCGACGAGCGCTGACGACGACTCAAACATGAGCTGCTTGTGCGTAATGACGATGCACCTGCGAGCGCGATCGACGGAGGCAGGGTCAGCGGCGAAAGTCGGATCGAGGAAAGGAGGGCCAGCGCACTGGAAGTCGCCCTGCTCGGTGCGCGACTGGACGTAGCGCGCGACGCGGCCGACGTTGGTGTTGTCTGTGAATCGGGGCAGCAGGTCAGCGCTCCTGTCCACAGAGCGCACGCGACATGAAGAGACAGACGCACCGAGAGCGCCATCGACCTCGTCGAGCACGAAAAACGGCGACGGCTGGAAGCTGCGGTACGACGTGGACGCGTCAATCGCTGCACTCTCGGACGAGACATGCACCGCACTCACGAGTGGATGGCAAAGAGGAGCGCGAGTGCGGCCATCGTCTTTTCGCCGCCCGAGAGCTGGTCCATGTCGCGGAATCGCTTGAGCGGCGGCATCGCGTGGTACTTGATGCCGTGCAGGTAGGGCTCCTGTGCACGTCGGGAACGAGCAAAAGTTAGTCGAGAGCGGCAGGGCACAGCCACATGGAAGGCAAAACGCACGTCAGGCTCCTCGAGACTGAGGTAGGCGACGCCACCTTGCGGACTCGCGGCGCCCTTGGTCAGGTTCTTGTACACGTCGTCGATGTTGTCTTCGATGTGCTTGAACGCCTTGTCGAACAGCTCGCAGCGACGCTTCTTGACGGCGTTGAAGGCGTCCTTGGCCTTGCGGGTCGCCTCGCGCGCCTCGTCGAACTCGCCGTCGATCTCCTTGAAGCGCGCCTCCGAGTCGCCGAGGCTGTGCAAGGCGAGGCATCGTCGTCAGCAGACGCTCTCGGTACGAGGGACCGAGGAAAGCGAGACGCACCGCTCGATGGCCTTGAGGTTGACCGACATCTTGTCGATCTCGCCCTGGACCCGCGTGATGGCGGCGACGAGCTTCTCCTCCATGGCGTCGGATCCGTTCTCTTCCTCGTCCTCGTCGAGCTCCTCAAAGTCGACCTCGACGCCGTAGTCTTTGGCCTGGAAGACGTTCTGCGTCCCGTCCTCGGGCCCGTCGACGTCCATCTGGACGTTCTGCTGCACCTGCACTCGCGAGCATGAGGAGCGATGTCAGCGCACTGTCACTCGACAAAGAGGGAGAAGACGACGACCCACCTCCTCAATGGGAATGTCGTCGAGCCGGCCCTTGTTGAGCGGGAGGTCGATCTCCTCAAGCTTGCAGCGGCGGTACACCGTGAAGCGTTCAATCGACAGGCGCTCAATGTCGTCATTCTGTGGCGCGCGAAGAGTCAGTCACGCTGCATACCACGACGATTATGAGAGCGGAAGAGGACGAACGCAGGACGCAATCTCCTTGAGTGCCTGATCGAGCACGCGGCTCGCCTTGCTGCCGGCCTTGCGCGACTGCTCGAGCTCGGCCTGCTTGTCCGCGAGCGTCTCCTTGAGCTGGTCGAGCACGATGCCGAGGTCCTTGACCTCCTGCTCGAGGTGCTCAATCTCGGCCTGCTTGGCGTCGCGCTCGCCGTCGAGGCGCTCGAGCGCGAGGCGGTGCTTCTGAGCAGTAGCCTCGAGCGAGTCGACGCGCTCCTGCGTCAGGGCGACCTGTTCCGACTGGAAGCGGATCTGGTGGTTGAGGCGCGCGAGGTGCGTGTTGAGCTTGAGCGCCTCGGCGTTGTCCTCCTGCGCCGAGCGAAGCTGCTTCTCCTCGTATTCGCGGATGTCCGACACGCCGATGCGCGCGCAGAAGTCGGCAAAGATGGTGTCCTCCTCGCGCTCGATGACGTCGCGCTGAGCCTGTGCCTGGGCGTCGAGCTGCTCGAGCTCGCGCTCGAGCTGCGACACCGCCCTGTCGAGGTCGGCGGCGCGCTGGCGCAGCGTCTTGAGCTCGTCGCGGACGCCCTTGAGGCGCGAGTTGGTCGAGCTGAGGTCATCCTCAACGCCTTGCAGGTCGGCCTTGGTGCGCGTCTCGTCGGCGAGGAGCTGCTCCTCGGCGCGCGCCTGCGGGCGGTTCTTGAGGCACTCGGCGAGCTTGCCGCGCAGCTCAGTCTCGCGACGGCGCAGCGCCTCGACCTCCTGGTCCTCGAACAGACGCCCGCCCGAGTGCGACGTGCCACCGGTGATTGTGCCCGAGCGGTGTATGACGGTGCCCTCGAGCGTGACGGCTGCGGTGGAGAGTATCAGAGCGAGCTCGAAAAGACTGACCAGGAGGAACGGACACGCACCCTTGACCTCCTGCTCGCGGTCGTAGCAGACGTGGCGCGCGATCTGCATCGAGTCGCAAACGAGCGCGTTGCCGCAGGCAAACTGCATTGCCTTCTCGACGCTCGGGTCAAAGTTGATGACGTCGATGGCGAGGCGCGCCCCCTTTGCGAACGAGCGGTACTTGTCGTTGACGGGCTTGACCGACACAGTCTCGACCGGGACGAAGGTGGCCTGCCCGAGGCGCTGGACGCGCATGTACTGTTACCGGCGCAGCAACGTCAGTTTCTGCAGGTCACGAACGAGATTCTGAAAACGCACTTCGATGCAGCTGATGGCCGTCTTCTCCGTGTCGACGACGATCGAGTCGATGTTGCGTCCGAGGACGGTCGTCACGGCGACGCCGTACTTCTGCTGGGTCGGCTTGCACAGGTCGATGATGCGACCACGCACGCCAGGGAAGGTGCGCTTGAGCTGCGCGAGCGTCTCCTTGAAGCGGCGCTCTGAGTCCTTCTCCTGGCGGGCGGCGCCGGCCTGCTCGAGCTCGCGCAGGGTGCGCTCGAGCTTCTCGTTGTACTCAGCCTCGGTCTGCCTGTTGGGGGGCCGAAGCTGTGTCAGTACAGTCTCGAGGGAGCGAACGCGGGCGAGAAGAGAAGAAGAGCGCACTTGATCTGCGCCTTGCGCTTGCGCAGTTCGTCAAGGTCGCTGCGCGTCTTCTTGAGGTCGCCCTGCAGCGCATTCTGCTTGGTCTCGACCTGTGCGAGCCCGTGATATCAGCATTAAGCAACTCGAGTGGATGAGAAGGACACGCACCGTCTCCTTGCGCTTCTGCAGCGTCGCCTCTTCGCCCTCGAGGCGCTCAATCTTGCGCCGCGTGCCCTCGAGCTGGTCCTCCGACGATGACAGGGTGTCCCGCTTGGTCTTGTCGTCGTTGACAAGGTTGGCAAGCGCCTCACGCTCTGCGACAGCCTTGGTCGACGCCTGGCTCTTGCTAGGGGCGGCGGGAGGGGGCAAGGCAAGGAGTTAGCGGTGCCCGAGGCGATGGACAATCTCAACGACGAGGGACACACAGCCTATTGTACTCGGCGAGATCGTCCGCACTGAGCGAGATGCCCTGCTCGCGCGCAGCCGCCTCCTGCGCGTCGCGGTGCGCTTGAGCGTGCCGCTCGGTCGTCTCGAGGTCCTTGTTGAGCTGGTCGAGCTTCTTCTGCTGCGCGTCGAGGTCGACGCGCTGCTTCGCCGCCTGGTCCTCGGCCGACTTGAGGTGCTTCTGCGCGTACGTGCGCTTGGTGTCGATGCCGGCAAGGGCGGGGCGCTGGAAGAGCAGCGCTGAGGGGTCAGTCTTTGCGCGAGCATCTGCGAAGAGTGGCGGGACGCACGGCGTCGAGAAGCTCCTTCTCCTTGTCCTTGACCTCGCGTTCCTGCTTGCCAACCTCCTTCTGCGCCTTGTTGACCGCCTTGCGCTTGGCCCGCACGTCCTCCTCGAACGACTCGTTCTCGTCGCGCAGCTTCTTGAGCTCGTCGTTGCGCTCCTCGATGCGTTCCTCGGCGCCCTTGATGCCCTGCTCGATGTGGAAAAGCTTCCACACGAGGTGGTGGACGACGGCGTCGGCCTTCTGCGACTGGAGCGACTGCCAGCGCTCGGCCTCGCTCTTCATGAGCTGGTACTGCTTGACCTCGCTGTTGACCCCCTTGCGACGGCTGTGTTGCGCCATTGACGCCTCGGTCGCCTTGGTGAGCGCGAGAGCGCACCGGTCGTACTCGTCTTTGAGGTCGAGCGAGCCGCTGATCTGGTCGACGAGGCGCGAAAGGTCCTTTGGAGACTGCGAAGCGACGGCCTCGACGTCGCCCTGCGCACGAGGGACGAAGACGGATTAGCGAAGCGCAGACAGGTCCGCGGAGGGGCAGAGGGCAGGACGCACCTGGAACACGAGGAAGTTCTTGGCCTTGACGAGGATGTTGAAGCTCTCGAGCTGCTCGTTGTAGCGCTTGTACGACACAGTCTTGCCGTTGATCTTGTACTCTGACGCGCCGGCTGACGAGATCCTGAGGGCGCGGAGGGTCAGCCACGAGGCCCTGCGCAGGTCAAGGAGGGGAAGACACGGAGACTCACGAACGCTGGAAGCGCCACTCTTTCTGCTCCTCGCGGTCGACGTAGACGGCCATGACCCAGGCAGAGCGTTCGCCGTCGACGCCATCCTCCTCGTCCCCTTCCTCGCCGTCCTCCTCGCCGTCGGCACCAGACGCGTCCTGCTCGCTGCCTTCCTCCTGCTCTTCCTCATCGTCGCCCTCACCCTCGCCTTCGACAGCCCTGCCCTTGCCCTTCTTGTCGCGGCGCTTGCGCCCGCTGCGGTAGATGAGGTCCTTGAGGGCGGTCGAGCGAAGTGACACGCTGCGCACGCCGAGGACGAACGAGATGGCGTCCATGAGGTTGGACTTGCCTGCGCCATTGGGGCCGATTACGGCCGTGAACGAGTGGAACGGCCCGCTGGGAACAGCGCGCGAAGGAGTGGAGGAGGCATGGGTCAGAGGGTGGGTGCTCGAAGCGGGGAGGGCAAGGGAGCAGAGGCGCACATCGTCTGACGACCCCGGTACGACTTGAAGTTGTAACACTCGAGGCGGTCCAACATGGTGGGCGTGCGGTCGTCAAGTGGGGCCAGATGAGGAGGAGTCGCGTCCGGTGGGGAGCCGCTGGCGTGGTGCGGGTGGCTATCGCGCGCGTTCTGGCGAGTCCGTACCCTGACACGAGTTAAGGGCCAGCAATCAGACGGCACCTCGAGGGCGAGGGCGAGTGTGGTGGAGCTCAAGGGAGCCACTGCTCGCGCCGCGGCGCGTAAAGTCGCACAGCGAGACGCCCTCTCTCCCCTCCTCCCCAATGAGCCAGGTTGGACTACGGAGGTGACTTCAGAGATGTGCACTGCAGCCCCCGAAGACTGCTGCCCCTCGAGGACAAATGCCGGCACCGTCCTCGACGTCCGCTGATCGCCCCTCAGCTTGCAAGCGCTGATCTACGAGTCGAGAACCCTGAAGCGCGTTTATGAGCTTGTGTATTCAGGACGAGCTGCAGGATCTACCTCTACGACCCAAGCGTCCTACCGAGCGCGGTCGGCGGGAGGGTCAGAGCGAGGCGCTGCTCGTGACGCGCTGACGCGTGGACCTCGCTCGTCCCCTTTGCCGGCCCTGACCTCTTAGGCCTGCTCACGCGACGAGAACGGCGATGGACACCTCCGATCCTCCTCCTGGACCGGCCAACCTGCTCGAAGACGCCCTGCGCAGCCCAGACGGCCCTCCCCTCCTCGTCGATCCCTCCTCCCCACACCACCAACCCGCACGAACAAGCGCCAACAACAACGACGACGCCGACGACATGGTCACGGCGGCTGCCATTGCTTCAGACAGCTCGCAGAGCACGACTGGCGGGCGCACGGCAAGGTACGCTGCGCTCGGCGACCAGGGTGGGAGCCTCCCGCCGAGGCCCGGCCGAGCTAAGCTCCCTTCTGCGCTCTCGACGACGCGCAGGCAGAAGGCGACGACGACAGTCACGACTATACGCGCAGATGGCGCAAAAGAGACTACCGAGACGTGCGTACCTCGCCGCAGGCTCCCCACTCTGGGGCCTACCCTCGGCACTCACACCTCTCAGACACACGCAGCTTCACCCACGTTGGCGCTTCCGAGGTCGACGCCGAGTACTCTTCCTCGACAGGTCAGATCACCCTGCGCCCCGTCCCCGCCAAAGGCGGCGACCCTCGACGGATCCGCCTCGTGCGCTCGCGCCGGACGCACTTTGAGCCGCGCATCTCGCCCTTTGACCGGCACAACAAGACGTCGGCAGAGGACACGTTCCGGGGCTTCTTCTCGCTGTTCTGGATCGTCATTGCCGTCGGCGGGGCGCGGACCATCTACCGCCGCATCGCAGAGACGGGCGGCGTCCTCGGCGGCTGGAGGTTCGCGGCGCTCATCTCGGAGGACGCGTGGGCGCTGGCACTGAGCGACGCTGTCCTCGTCGGGTCGACCCTCCTCTGCGTCCCCTTTGCCAAGCTCGTCGCCGGCGGGTGGATCCGGTACCACTACACGGGCCTCGTCCTCCAGCACGTCGCCCAGACGCTCTACCTCGGGATCGCCGTCCGCTGGACGTTCCACCGCGAGTGGCCCTGGGTCCAGAGCGGCTTCATGACGCTCCACGCCCTGTCCATGTTGATGAAGGTGCACTCGTACTGCTCGCTCAACGGCGAGCTGTCGGAGCGGGCACGCCAGCTCAAGAAGGACGAGAAGGCGCTGCGCAAGGCGGTCGACGAGCTCGGGGGCCGGCAGGCGCTCGAGCGCGAGGGCCGCGAAGCGTGGGAGAAGGCGTGCGCAGAGGCTGCCCAGGAGAAGGCGGGCACGAACGGCGTAGCAGCATCGTCTGGCTCGAGACTCGCTCCTCCTCCGCCGGCGAACGCACAGCCCGTGTCCTCCGACGAGGACGGCGCCGCCACGTCAACGCTCCGCCAACGGCCCTCCCCCGCGCGGAGGCGCTCCCTCTCGCCCTCGGCCTCTCGGCGCGCCGTCGTCCCGCCCCCCTCGCGCAAGGACGAGCCGCACGACGTCGAGACGCTCACGTGGCACCCGAACGAGCGCGTCTCGCACCTCGCCATCGCGATCTGTGAAGCGCGCGAGGCGCTCTCGTCCGGCGGGGTCGCCCGCGTCACGTTCCCCGACAACGTGACGGTGCTCAACTTTGTCGACTACTTGCTCGTGCCGACGCTCGTCTACGAGCTCGAGTACCCTCGCACAGACTCGATCCGCCCGTTGTGCGTCTCTTCGCTACCTCTTCTCGTCGCCTCCTCGTGGCTAGGCAGCTGACCCCGCGCACCTCACCTCGCTCGCAGGTACATTCTCGAGAAGACGCTCGCGACATTTGGCACCTTCTCTGTGCTCCTCCTCATCGTGGAGCACTTTGTCTACCCGGTCATGCCGGGACCCGAGAGCTCGTTCGTCTCGTCGCTGCTCGACCTCGCCCTGCCCTTCACCATCTGCTACCTCCTCATCTTCTACATCATCTTCGAGGTGCGTGTCGCCCCCTTGCAGGACTCGAGCGCCGGGGGGGAAGGGGTCCGCCTCGCGCGTCCCCTTGCGCCCTTCGTGCTCGGCAGCTGTGGCTGATCTCCGTCTCGTGCGTCCACAGTGCATCTGCAACGCCTTTGCCGAGATAACCCGCTTCAGCGACCGCGCCTTCTACAGCGACTGGTGGAACTCTGTCACCTTCGAAGAGGTGACGCGGCCCTCTCCTTGTCGTCTCAACACCAAGCAGGACCCACTGACCCCCGCTCCCGTCTCACTCCGCAGTTCTCGCGCAAGTGGAACCGGCCCGTCCACACGTTCCTCCTGCGACACGTCTACGCCACGACCATGTCGACGTACAAGTCGAGCAAGTTCTCGGCCGCGTTTGTCACGTTCTTGCTGAGCGCGCTCGTGCACGAGTGCGTCCGTTTCTTCCTCGAGGCGAAAGAGAGCCCCTCTCAGGGCCGTGCTGATGTGACGGGTCGGCCCCCAGGCTTGTCATGGTCGTCGTGACGCACAAGATCCGGATGTACCTCTTTGCGCTGCAGGTGCGCCCCTCTCCGTCTCCGCTCCTCCAGCGTCCCCTCCTCACTCCCTCGTCGCGCCTCCTCCTCACACTCACCTCACCCGCACCCGCACAGATGGCCCAACTCCCCCTCATCATGATTGGACGCGCGAGCATCTTCAAGCGGCACCCCGCGCTCGGCAACGTGAGTCCCGCGCTCCCCTCCTTCCTCCGGCGAGAGGTGGCTGACGCACGCTGGCCCTCGGGGCACGCAGCTCTTCTTCTGGTTCGGTCTGCTGAGCGGGTTCCCGCTGCTGGCGGTGGCGTACCTCAAGTTCTAGCACGGACCACGGACAGGCAACCCGTATTCTCCCCACTCGCGCAGCGCTGCAACGCCGGCCGAGAGAAGGAGTGCAGAGAGGCTGTGGCTGTTGTCGATGCGAGCGATGCGAGCGATGCGGTGCAAGTAAAGACGGCTCTCCTCTCCAAGCGAGCATGCGTATGTACATACCCCTGCGCCGGCGGCTTCAGCGCTCCTTCCTCCCCTCCGTGGCCCGCGCCTCGCTCGCCGCCTTGACCACCTCGGGCGGGACCCTCCCCGGCGTCGTCCACCTCCCCGCGAGGTAGTTGCCCCGAATGACGACCAAGTCCCTCGCCATCCTGACCGAGTCCCTCACGACGTCGAGCTTGCTCCCGGGGACCTCGGTCCACCGGACGCCGACCTCGCGGAGCGGGACGCCGCACCGCTCGGCGACGAGGAGGAGCTCGCAGTCGAAGATCCACCCGGGCGAGTGCAGCGCGGGGTACAGGAGCTGGGCCGACGCGCGCGCGTGGAGCTTGAAGCCGCACTGCGTGTCGCGGATCGTCGACAGGCCGAGGAGCGAGAGGTACAGGTGGAAGGACCGCATGAGGAGGTTGCGCAGGGCGGAGCGCTGTGGGTCGAGCCAGAGGCGTCTGTGCGTCAGCACCTTGCTTCTTCGCGGGGGTTACGAAGAACTCGCGCGAGAGGCGGAGGACTGAATGCGCAGGACAGACGCACCTTGACGACCGCCTCTGTCGCGACGAGGTGTGCCCTCGACCCGACGACGAGGCCGTGCGTCGCGCCGCTCGCGACGACGGGTGCCTGCGCGGCCTCGAGCGTGTCGAGCTCGGCTTCGAGGAGGGCGAGGTCCGGGAAGTGGGTCGCGCCGTCGGCGTCGACGAAGAGGATGCGGTGTCCCGAGGCGTGGAGGACGCCCTGTGGGCTCGAGAGCGCACGCGGCGTTGTCAGCCTGCGCTCCTCGACAGCACAGAGGGAGGAAGAGCCTGGAGGGCGAAGAGTGAGTGCCCCGACTCACGTGCTTTGTCGCGCCGCCCTTGCCCCGGTTGCGCATGAGGCGGCACACCTTGACGGTCCCCCTCTTTGCGCCAAATTCGCGCTCGACTTCCTTTGCGAGCTCAAGCGCGACGTCACTGGTGCCGTCCTTGCTGCCGTCGTCGACGATGAGGACCTCGTAGCTCCCTCGCTCGACGCCGTCGGGGAGCGAGAGGGAGGAAGGGGAAGAGGTGGGGGTGTCGAGCGGGCGCGTCTCGAGGAACTCGACGGCGGGTCGGAGCATGACGGCGAGGCGGTCGCGCTCGTTGTAGGCGGGGACGACGACGGTGAGGTGGACCGAGGCGGGTGCTGCGAGGCGGTGCAGGTGCTGCGGGGTCGAGGGGGACGCGGGCGAGAGGAAGGTGGACTCTGAGGGGGACGGGGTCGGGTCTCGTGGGGAGAAGAGAACGAGGAGGACGTAGGCCTGTCGGGCATGGGCAAGAGCGCATGCAGGAGTGAGCGACGGTGAGTGCGGCACGGCGGGAGAGAGGGGAGACGGACCGAGGCGACGAGGATCAAGAGCAGTGCGGCAGCTGCGACGATCAACGCCATAGGTGCACGAGGGGGAGGGCGTGTGTCACCGATAACGACGGCGGGAACAACGACAAGCGAAAGGAGGACGAGGACCGGTGGCCGGCGGTCGGACGACGAGGCGAGGGTCCGCCGTCCGCCTCGACACACGCGCGCGCCCACTTGGCCCGCGGCTCCCACACTCTCGCTGTTGACCTTGCACTTGGGTGCACAGTAGCCCCCGCTCATCACACCCTGACTGACTGCAGCCTGCAAGGCACCACCCTACGCGAGCCGGTGTGCACGCCCCCTCTGGTCGCCGTCAACACACTAGCGCCTCGAGTCGCTTCACCTCGCCGCCACGCGCGCACACTCCGCCTAGCCTGCACGCCCAGAGTCAGCACACACTCGGGAGCATACTCGACCCACGTCAACCTCCTGCACGTGCGCCTGCGCTTTGGAACGAACGGCATCGCCTCCGCACTCGCGCGTCGACGCACAGGCGGGTGTTCCCCTTCGACCCCCTCGCCCTCCTCCTCCCGCTAGGCAGCACCAGCTAGGGGGCCACTCTGCCCTGCACCTGGCCATGCCCTCGAGCAGGCCACGCGACCACCCGGGGCAGCCCCCCGCCCCCTCGGGTGACGGAGCGCCCTCGTCTGCGCCAGCTCCCCTCCCCACGCCCGCGACCGTCCACTCGCCCTTGTCGTCGTCCCCAACCCGGTACGCAGACGCAGACCCTCTCGCCTCTCACACCTCGTCACAACAACAGCAGCAGCAGCAGCACGGCTGGAGGCAACCCCCGAGAGGCGGCAGCGGCAGCAGCGCCGCCAGCTCCGCAGCACCACCACCACCACCACCGCGCGCCCCTTCGAGCACTCGCCGCGGCTCGTCCGGCGAGTCGGACCACGTCTGGCCCCCGTCCCTCGCGCGCGACGAGCCCGTCCGCCGAGGCAGTGCCCCCGCGAGCCGCCAGGGCAGCGCCGACCGCACCGCCGGGGGAGGAGGAGGAGGAGGTCACGCGCTCGAGGGCACAGACCCCGGACTCGCGGGGCGCGGCGCAGGAGGGACAGGCCTCGGGAGGGGGAACGGCCTCCCCGTGCTCAACACGCACATGCTCCCGAGTGGAGGTGGCCTCCTCTCGCCCGTCGCGACGTCGCACGACCACCGCCTGTCGCACCTCGCGCAGCCTCAGCCGCAGAGGGCGCCGCACCCGCTCGCGTCCCCTACGACAGAGCACCGCCCTGCACTGCCGCGCTCGCCCTCTCACCAGAACCAGAACCAGTACCAGAACCCGAACGGCCGCGCAACCCCCTCGCCGACCTTCACCCCCTCGCACTCCAACTCGACCCTCTCGTCCCACTCGCACTCGCACTCGCACTCGCACTCGTTCTTCCCCTCGTCCCGGTCCCCAACAGTCCCCGGCTTCCCAAAGTCAATCTCGTCTTCGTCCTCCTCGAACGCGCACGGCGGGCCCTCGTCCTCGTCAGCCAACACGAGCCCCTTCATGCACCCGCCGTCGCGCCCCGCCTCGACTTCGTCCCACTCGCACTCGCACTCTCACTCGCACTCGCACGAGCCCCGCGACCGCGAGCGCGAGCGTGAGCGTGAGCGCGAGCGCAACGGCTACGGCGGCCCGCCGAGCACGAGCGCGAGCGGGTCGCGCTCGCGCGGCAACTCTGCCGCGAGCAGCACCGACGGGCGAGGCGGCGGCGCCAGCGGCGTTGACGCTCCCTCCCGGACCGGCAAGGGCCGCTCGGGCGGCGAGAGGGGGGCGGCGGCGACGTGTGCCAAGTGTGCGCTGCCCATGACGGGCCAGTTTGTGCGCGCGCTGGGGACCGTGTACCACCTCGACTGCTTCCGGTGCCAGGTGCGTCCGCTCAGGGTCCTCGCGGTGCTGTGCGCGCGTGATCATGGAGCATCGTGCGCGCAAGTTTGCTCCAGAGGGGAGGACTGACGCGCGCTGGACGGCCCCAAACAGGACTGCAGCAAGGTGGTCGCGGCCAAGTTCTTCCCGATCGACGCGCCGGACGGGGGAGGGCGGCAGGTCCCGCTGTGCGAGACGGACTACTTTCGCAGGCTCGGCCTCTTGTGCCACAAGTGCGGGCAGGCGCTGCGAGGGAGTTACATCACGGCCCTCGGTGCGTCCCTTCTCGGCTTCTCCGTGCCCTCCCGCGAGAGAAGAGAAGGAGAGGAGGCACTGACTCTTGGTGCGCTCACGGAAACCCGCAGACATGAAGTTCCACGTCGAGCACTTTACGTGCTCGGTTTGCCCGACCGTCTTTGGGCCCCAGGACTCGTACTACGAGCACGGCGGGTCGGTCTACTGCCACTTCCACTACTCGACCCGGTTCGCCGTCAAGTGCACCGGGTGCCGCACGGCCATCCTCAAGCAGTTTGTCGAGATCAACCGCAACTCGATCGACGAACACTGGCACCCCGAGTGCTACATGATCCACAAGGTGCGGCTCTCTCCCGGTTTCGCTCGCTTCGAGCGCGCGCTCGACTCACTCGTCTCCCGCTCCGCGCAGTTCTGGAACCTCAAGCTCGCGCCGACACCCAAACTCAAAGAGCGACCGCCCTCCGCCGGCGACCCGACCGACCCATCCTCCGCCTCGTCCTCCCCCGCCATCGCCCCGACGCCCTCAGCGCCCGCCGAGTCCCCCGAGTACCTCGCCATCGAGGAGACCGAGACGCCGTCGTCGCTCAAGGCCCGACAGCGCCACATGGAGGAGCAGGTGTACCGCATCTGGACGATCCTGAGCGCGTTCGAGGAGAGCTCGGCGGCGTGCATCTCCGAGATGCTGCGGCACGTGTCGAGCGGGCACTACATGGAGGGGGTCGGCATGGCCGAGAAGTTTGTGCTCCACGTCGAGACGCTCTTTGCGGCCATCGACGACCTCAACGCTGCGTTCCGAGACGCCGGCGCAAAGGGTGCGTCCTCCCTCTGTGTCTCTCCGAAGTGAGGGTCTCTCGCTGACGCTAAGTAACTCCACCCTCACGCAGAGATGTCGCACGTGCGCGAGGCGCGCATGCTGTGCAAAAAAGTCGTCAACTTCTTCATGCTCTTGTCGCACACGCACGAGACGGGCGCGCGCAAGATGTCGATCACGCAGGAGCTCTTGTCGCTCGTGACGGGCCTCGCGCACTACCTCAAGATCCTCATCCGCATCGCCCTCACGGGCAGCCTCAAGCTCGAGCGCGAGCACGCCAATGCCAAGGCGATCGGGCTCTTCCTCGGCAGGCTCGACCGGCTCGCGAGGGACCCCGAGGCGAACAAGATCTCGAGCACGGTCGCGGCGCTGGTCAAGAAGAACGCGGGCGCGGGCGCATCGTCGACGTCGCTCCACGCACCGAGCCGCAAGGACTCGGCCCAGTCGGCCTCGTCAGCGAGCAGCGAGGGCACCAACGTCGCCGCTGGCCCGGACGGCAGCGTCGAGGCGTCGTCGTCGTCGCCCTCGTCGACGAGCGCACCGCCCGCGCGGCCGACGTACGGGTACAAGTCGCTCGCGCGGGCGGTCGGGACCCTGATCGGCCAAGGCGAGGCGACGACCGACCTGTGCGAAGGGTGCCGCCTCACGGTCGAGGAGGAGTGCGCCCGCCTCGGGACCTCGGTCCGGTGGCACCTCGCGTGCCTGCGCTGCCCGCACTGCCAGCGCACCGCGGCGCGCGACGCCTCGCACGCGCGCGACGAGGTGCACGTCGCCGAATTCGTGTGGGTCGAGGGCGCGGCCGCGGGCGATGGCGACGAGGGGGCGCTCGGGGCGGCGTTCTGTCGCGAGTGTGCGGCGAGGGAGCGGGGCGGGTTGCTCGAGGGGACGGGTGGGGGCGCGGGCCAGTTTGCCTACGTGACGCGGCTCGAGCAGTACGCCTTCTTGCTGTGCGTCGCGCTCAACAAGCTCTTTGGGCGGCTCAAGCAGCGTGGTGTCGTCGGCGCGTTGGCGGACGAGGCGTCGGACGAGGCGCGGAGCCTGTCGGACGCGTACCGAGACTCGACCGACATCAAGCGCATGAAGAGCGTCCAGCTCGACCGCAAGCTGTCGGCGACGCAGGCGCGCACGCCCATGCGCTCGACGATCGTCCAGTCGCCGTCGGGCCGCACGGCGACGAGCGACGCGACCGACACGTCGTTCACGCTCTTCCAGACCAAGCCGCCCGTCCCGTCGCGCAAGGACCAGCCCCTCGTCGACACGGTCCGCGGGACGACCATCCCGCGCAACCAGGTCCGCGAGGTCGTCCCGCCATCGTCGGGCGCTGCCACTTCGTCGTCGGCCAAGTCGACGACGCCGACCAACCTCTCCATCGTGACGACGCCGACGGCCCCGGCGCACGCCGACCGGGACCGGGACCGCACAGCCTCGCCGACCGTTGCCGCCGGGCCGCGTCCAGGTCTTCAGCGCACGACGACGGCCGTCCGCATCGTCGACGACCCCGTTGGCGCCGGCGTGCGCGAGCCCGAGGGCCTCGGCGGCGCGTCCGAGCCGACGCAGGACGAGGAAGGGCTCACGCTCGCCGACCTCCCCAAAGCGCTCGAAGCCGAGCAGCGTCGCAGCGACCCTTCGCGGCCTTCCCCGCCGCCCATCACGTTCGGCTCTGCCGGCGTGGGCGTCGGCGCGGGCAGCAACGGCGCCTACCCCAGCTCGTCGACCGCGGCACTGTCCCTCGGCCCCAAGCTCCTCAGCGAGCTCTCGGCGCTCGAGTACTTCATCGTCAAGCACGTCGCGGCCGTGTTGCTCTCGAGCGAGTCGAGCGCATTGCGCGACGCGGCGCCGCTCGACGAGCTGCTCGAGATCATCGACGCGCGTGGCAAGACGTTCTGGGGCAAGCTGTTCAAGGGCGGCCAGAAGGAGAAGAGCGTCAAGAAGAAGGGTGCGTGGCGCCGCAGACGGTTCCTCCCGACAATCTGTCTCCGAGTGGAAATTGACCCGCTCCTCTCTCGACTGCTGCAGGCGTGTTTGGGATCCCGCTCGAGGTCCTCGTCGAGCGCAATGGCGCAGACTCGATGCACGGTGCTGGGCCGGGGTCGCTCAGGGTCCCCAGCTTCGTCGACGACGTGATTTCGGCGATGAAGCAGATGGGTGCGTGCACTTGACCTGGACGCTGCATCGCAGATCCCTCGACGCATGCTGATCCCTCGCCCCGACGCCTCGCAGACATGTCGATCGAGGGCATCTTCCGCAAGAACGGCAACATCCGGCGGCTCAAGGACTTGACCGAAGCGCTCGACCGCGACTCGGGGTCGGTCAACCTGTCGGACGACAACCCGGTGCAGCTCGCCGCGCTGCTCAAGAAGTTCCTGCGCGACTTGCCCGACCCGCTCATGACGTTCAAGCTCTTTCACCTCTTCATCGCCGCCCAGCGTACGTTGTCTGTCCCTCCTTGCTGCGCTGTCCTCCAGCGGGACCTCGCTGACGCCACTCCCGCATTCCTCTTTCGCAGGCGTCGACAATCTGGATGAGCGCAAGCGCATGCTGCACTACGTATGCTGCCTCATGCCCAAGCCCCACCGCGACACGATGGAGGTCCTCTTCGTCTTCCTCAAGTGGGTCGCGTCCTTCTCGCACGTCGATGAGGAGACTGGGTCCAAGATGGACCTGCAGAACCTCGCCACCGTGATCAGCCCCAACATCCTCTACGCCAAGGGCAAGGATCCGGCCCGCGACGAGAGCTTCTCGGCCGCGCGCGTCGTGCACGAGTTGCTCGAGCTCCAAGACGAGTTTTGGGAAGTGAGTTACTCGCCTTTCTGCCGTGTCGCTCTCACTGTGTGTGTGAGAACCTCTAGCTCACTGTCGATCACGGTTGCAGGTTCCCGCCGAGTGCCTCTCCATCCTCAACGACCAGGAGCTCTTCGCCAACCCGTCGCAACTCACCTCGAAAGAGATCCTCGCCCGCGCCGAGAATCACATTCGCCTCTATGGGCGCGGCACCGGCTTCAGGGTGTCGCGCGGCCAGGCGAGCCCTCCCCGACGACCAGGCCTGCAGGGTGCGTCCGACTCGCTCAACGCCGTGCGTGACACGTGAACAACGGGCTGACCAGTTCTCGCCCTTGCTTCCATCAGAGGCATGGTCGGCCCCCGTCGTCCCCGGCGGTCTCCCCAGCGGCTCTCGCCCGCTGTCGACCTCTGTCTCGCCGTCGCAACTCCTGCGCTCGCCCGAGCGCCCCATCTCGTTCGCCAACCAGCAGCACTCCTCCGGCCCCATCCCGCCGCATCCCGCAGGTCTTCCCAACCCACGCTCCGGCGGCAGCACACCCTGGGCGCCGGCACCGCTCCAGCCAGGTCGGTACGACGAGACGTCGCGCCGTGGCAGCTCCGAGGGCAACGCCTACCGGCCGCCGGTAGACTCCACACCGTCTGCGCCGGCGCCGACGCCGCAGCCTCGTGGCCACGCGCACACGTCGTCGTCGCACCCGTATCAGCAGACGGCGTCGCCCATGCCACGATGAGGGCAGAGCCTCTGCGCTCACCTCGTCGGACCTCCCTTTCGCTCCCGTCGTTGTCTTACTACTGCTCTCGCTCTCCCCTCGCGTCTCCCTTGCACGACTCGTTCCCCTTTTCGCTTCACCCCTCGTTGCCCCCTCTCGAGCTCTTCTATTCCCCCAGCGCTGTCTCTATTCCACGATACCCTCACTCCCTCTCGCCTCGCCGGCTGGTACATAGCTCCTGCCTGGCGCAGCGGCCCCCCTCATCCCCTTGCACTCGACAACTCGGCAGCAAGCCTGCCTGCCACTCTCGATCTCGTTGATTCGTATGCAACGCAAGTGCAGCCCATAGGACCCCCCCCCCTTGGAAGCTGGTCATCAAGCGAGGTCACTGGTCGTTTTTAGCGCGCGCGTATTTCAGCGCGCACTCGCTCGATCACGCCGCGCGACGTCTTGTCCGCAGCTCTCGAGCTCGCTCTTCTCGCTCGCCGCCTTCCTGCTTGCTAGCTCGCTCGACAGGCCACGGCTGAGCCTTGAAGCACGCGGCGCGATCCAACCAGCAGCCACCCGTCCCTTGGCCACCCCTGCACCGCACGTGCACGTGCACGTGAGCAGGCTCGAGTCCTCATCGTTCGCGTTGTCCGCGCGCATCTGCTGACCTCGATGTACTCCGCCAGCGTCGCCCGACTCCTTTAGAGCGTCTTTACTTGCGCACCTCAACTCCGCCAGTGGCGCCGCTCGTGACCCAACTCGACTCACCCCGTCGCAAGCTATCAACGACGCCGGCTCCTTTGCGCGGCAGCAACTCTAGAGCGCGATGAAGTTCGCACAATACCTCAACTCGCATGCGATAGACGAGTGGCGGAGGGCTTACATCCAGGTGAGCACTCTGTCGGGCCTTGCCCCTCTCTCGCCGCCGCCGCCCAGGCCGCGCTGACCGTCTCCACCCACTCGCGCAGTACCGGCAACTGAAGAAGCAGATTGGCCGAGCCTCAGACGAGCTCGCGGACATCGACGAGGGCGGCACGGGCGACGTAGGCGACGACCCGTCGGGACGAAGCGTCCCAGGTGCGCATGCGGCTGCCGCCGAGCGCGAGAGGGCGGCACGTGTGCGCGAGTCGCAGTTGCGGCAAGGTGGCTCAGCCGTCCCCGGCGCACGTGAGCCGGGAGGAGGTGACCTGCACGATGTGGTCGACGAGGACCGGGACCTGGAGCGGGGCGACCACGGCAGCGGGTCAGATGGTCGCCCTCCTGTTGCACGCCTGCCCAAGCGTGACAGCAACGGCGCTCCTGCCAAATCACCAACGCCGGCACCGCCCGCCACATCTCCCCTTCCGTCACCCGGCTTCTCCGTCCTGTCGTCCTCGGCCGGCGACCCCAACTCGGACGACACCAACAACAGCCGCAAGCCGATCAACCGCCTCGACTCGCAGGTCTCGCGCAAGTCTCCCGAGCGGGAAGAGCGCTCGAGCGGCTTGCCTCACCCCTTCACGCGCAAACCGTCACTCGCTCGTGACGCTATCGCGGGTCGCCCCGCTGACTCGCGGCGCAAGTGGCGCGAGGGCTTCTCGGGCAACATGGAGCTCGACGAGGTCGTCGAGAAGTGCCCGACGCAGTGCCGACGCTTCTTTGCGCTGCTTGACCGCGAGCTCGAGCGCGTGAGCGGGTTCTACGCCGACCGCGAGGCCGAGGCGTCCAAGCGGTACGAGGAGCTGAGTGCGCAGTGGCGCGAGCTGGCAGGTGCGTCCCGAGCCCCACGTCGCTCGGTGAACTTGCACGCTCGCTGACTTGGACTCGCTCGCTGCGTCCATCAGTGCACAAGAAGGAGTTCCAGGCCTTCCGGGAACGCGAGCTGCATCCACCCGCCTTCGTCTCGTCCCTCTTCCCCAAGAACCCGCACATCTCGCACATCCCCGGCACGCAGATCGTGCGTCGCACCCTCGCGCACCGCAAGCAGCGGGCCAAGGACGCCGAGGATGCCGAGGATGCCGCGCCGCGCCAGCGTCGCTTGTCTGGCAGCGATGACGGTGGCGAAGGCGACGCGGAGGGTGAGGAAGCGGACGACGAGGGTGCGGTGGCGGCGAGGCAAGTGTATCGGCGTCGCCGGCCCGAGGAGTACACGAACGCGCGGAGCAAGCTCAAGCTGGCCACGTTCGAGTTTTACCGCTCGCTCGGGATGCTCAAGAGCTACCGGGTGCTGAACCGCACCGGCTTCTCGAAGGTGCGTCTTCCCCTTGAGCTGCTTGCCGTTGAGTGCTCGCCAACCCTCAAAGCATGCACGCCCTCGAGCAGGCGCTCAAGAAGTTTGAGAAGGCGACGGGCATCCCGTGCAGCGCCAAGTACTCGGAGAAGGTCGACAAGGCCAACTTTGTCGCGTCGCCTCGCCTCGACGACCTGATCCGCGAAACCGAGAACGCGTTCGCCAACGTCTTTGAGCGCGGCGACCGCAAGAAGGCGTGAGTGCCGGCTCTCGTTCCTCTTGCCCTCCTGAGCCCTGCTGACCTTTCGCCCCCCATCCAGGCTCGAGCGACTGCGCGACTTTGGGCAGAAGAAGCGGCACCACTTTTCGACCTGGCGTGCCGGCCTGTTCATGGGCGCGTCGCTGCCTCTCATGATCGAGGGTATCGTCTTGAGTGCGTGCCTCTCGGGCCCATCTGTCGTCGCTGTCTCAAGCTCACCCTCTTTTCCACGCCCCAGGCTTCAAGGCTTCGACTCGTCGCGAGATCCCCTACTGGCCGGCTCTCCTGCAGCTGTTTGGCGCCTGCTTCCTCCCCGTCTTCTTCGCCCTCGCCTTCTTCCTCAACCTCGCCGCCTGGAGCAAGGCGAGGATCAAGTGCGCTCGTCATTCTCTCCTCCGAACGCCTTGACGCACCCGCGCTCACCTGTCTCCTCGAGCAGCTACGTCCTCATCTTTGAGCTCGACGTGCGAAACCGCCTCGACTACCACCAGTATCTCGAGATCCCCGCCCTCCTGTGGTTCATCCTGTCACTCTTCTTCTGGGCCGCCTTCAGCAACTTCTGGCCAGACCAGATCGCGCCGTCGGCGTACCCTCTGGCGTGGATCGTCGTCATGCTCGCCATCATGCTCAACCCGCTCCCGATCTTCTTCCCCTCGGCGAGGTGGTGGATGCTCCGGTCTTTCTGTCGCATGGTCACGTCGGGCCTCGTCGCTGTCGAGTGCGTCCCGCGTCTTCTGGCTCTCTGTTCGCGCTCGACGTGCTAACCAAGAGCCCTACATTGCAGGTTCCGCGACTTCTTCCTCGGCGACGAGATGAATTCGCTCTACTACTCTGTGCGATCCACCGTCCAGACTCTTTCCCCCCCACCCTCGAGCTCGGATTGACCCTCGCTTGATCAACCAGGTGTACAACCTTGGTTTCCTCTACTGCACGTACAACCACGGCTGGGGACCCTCGACCTTTGACGTCTGCTCGACCAACCGCACCTGGACGTCGGCCGTCCTGTCCTCCCTGCCACCCTTCTTCCGTCTCGGACAGAGTGTCAGGCGTTACGTCGACTCGGACGGCATGTAGTGCGTCTGGTTCTCTCTCGATCATCGTCTCCGCGTCGTGCTGACCACACTCCCCCGCGCAGCCTGCACCTCCTCAACGCGTCCGTCCGCACTCCCGGTCATGCTTCACCGGATCGAGACTGACACAGCTTCCCCGTTTCCCCACAGCGGCAAGTACAGCGTCACGATGAGCTACTTCTTCGCCTACTACGGCTGGCGCATCCACGAGTCGAACGGTGACAACGTGCCGTGGCGGCTGGCGCTTTTTCTCATCTTCGCGACGTTCAATACGCTGTACACGTCAACCTGGGGTGAGTTTCCTTTCGCGCTTTCGCATCTCGACGCTCGTACTGACCCGCTCCTCCTCACCGCGCAGACATGTCCGTCGCGTTCCCTCCCCGCTCGCCTGAGCCCCTCGATCCCCCGGAGCTGACCCCCCTCCTCTTTGTGCGACAGCTACATGGACTGGTCGCTCGGGCACCGCGACGTCAAGGAAAAGTCGCACTTCCTCCTCCGTAACGAGCTCGCCTACTTCAAGGATGCACCGAGGGTCTACTACCTCGCGAGCGTCGCCAACGTCCTCCTGCGCTTCTCGTGGGTCATCTACTTGACTCCTCACCCGTCGACGCCTGTCCAAGGGTACATCATTGCGCTCGCCGAGGCTGCGAGGCGCATCATGTGGAACACGCTGCGTGTCGAGGCCGAGCACATCGGCAACCGAGGTGCGCCCGGTGTCCCCTTGGCTCGCTCCTCGTTCGAGCAATCGTCGCTGACTTGGTTGCACCTCTGCTTCAGACGGCTACCGTGTCACGCGCGAAGTTGGGCTGCCGTGCGTCCCGCTCCGTCTCTCTCTCGCGCCCCTCGCGCTCGATCCAGACTGAACATGGCCATGCCCCCACAGGTACGTCACGGCCTCGTCGCCTGAAGCGAGCGGCTCCGTGGCAGACGACGCCGACAACGACAACGACAACGATCGCCTCGCCCCACCTCAACGCGTCTTCGCCGCCTTGCACGCCCTGCACCGCTCCCTCGCTCGCAACTTCCAGCCCGTCATCGACGCGCTGTGGAGCCCGCCGCTTGTACCTCTCGGGAGGCGGCAGGACCCCGTCGAGCAGGAGCGGACCGAGGTCGACGAGCAGGACCGAGCGGAGGAGCGCCAGCGCGAGGGGGAGAAGCGGGTCGGGCGAAGTCGCGCTCGCAGCTCGGCGGCCAGGAGGAACCGGCGCAAGGGCGGAGCGGGCTTTGACGACTCGAGCGACCCGAGCGAGACGGGCGACGAGTCGGCGTCAGGGTCGCCTGGTGCGTCGGAAGGCGAGCGGCGGACGCGAAGGCCGACCCGTGAGCGGAGCGGCGGCAGTGGCGGCACTGGCGGCACTGGCGACGTGGGGGAAGCGTCGCTCAGTGCGCCGGCGCGCGAAGCGGGCCGCGGGACGGCTCCGGCGCGCGACCTCGGCCTCGAGGACGACGCGGGCGAGATGCGGGCGGACGAGAGCGACCCAGACGAAGTCGACGAGGACCGCGAGCTAGAGCAGGGAATGCACGAGGTCGAGGACATGGCGCAGTGGGCCAAGCAGGGTGCGTAGATCTAGAATTATGTATCGCCTCAAACTCGCACGCGCATGTTTCGAGTTCTTCGTCGGGGAGTGCCAGCGCTCTCGTCCGTGCTTCCGCCGCCGTGGCTCTCCTTGTCCTTCTGCTCTGGGGTTTTTCTGCCTCCTTTACCGAGTCGTACGACGAGTCGAACCAAGAGACCCTGCGCGTCGGCCTGAGGAGTGCGCGCTTCAACGGCCTCGACCTCGGAGGGGAGTGCTCGAGCCTCTTCGCTCGCCCCCTTCTCTCGCCCCTCTTTCTCCCCTCGACCCCGGCCTCCTTGGCTCCGTCCTTCTGCCATCACCCTGAGGCTGTAGCAGCCATCGCTGGCAGACTCATTCCACAGTGTTCTTCCTCGTGGCTCGCGTTCTGAACAGCGACACTGACTGTAGCTCCATTGCGATCCCCAAACTCTGTTCTCTGAGCACGCGCCACCCAAGATCGCCTAAGAGGACGACGAGAGCGGAACGATGTCCGGACGCGGCCCCATCGGCGTGATGCGGTTCGGGTTGAGCTGAGGGTGACTCTTGGTGTCTGCGCCACGAAAAAGGCCCGCACCCGGCGTCAGGGACCCGCACTGTGGAGGCGCGCACAGTGCAGAGAGAGAGAGAGAGAGAGAGAGAGGAGTAGCGCAGGGCCCCCGACGCACAGTGGGTCTTGATGTGCTCAAAGTTGGTCGTGTCCTTGAACGCGGCCGGGTGCTCCCAGTAGAGGTGCTGGAGCCACCGGTGCAGGTTCGGAAAGTCGTGGCGGATCATGCCGAGGTTGGTGCGGAAGTGTGCGAAGTACACGCTAAACGCGCCGCGGCGTCAGGCGGTGCAAGGAAGAAGACGAGAGAGAGCGGGAAGACTTACGGGTCGAAGCGGACCTGCAGGACGTCGACGAGGTGAGCTCACGTCCTCTGCAGCGACGATCAGGCCGCAAGATGACGCACAATGGTCGTGTACAGCCTGACGTCGGCCTCGGAGATGGCGTCGGTGCCGGCGACATACTTGCGGTCGGCGAGGAGCTTGTCGAGGCGCTCGAGGCTCTCAAAGAGGGGGCCCATGTTGGACTCGTAGGCCTCCTGGGTCGTCGCAAAGCCACACTGCGCACGGTCACCAGGAGAGCGAACGTCAGCGAGGGGAGAAGGAGACACCGCACGAAGGAGAGAGAGAGAGAGAGAGAGAGAGAGAGAGCCGGACCTTGTAGACGCCGTTGTTGACCGTGTTGTAGACCCAGTCGGCCTGGTCGTCGATCTCTGCGCGGCCCGACTCGGGGTACAGGTCGATCTTGGCGTGCTCGTCGTCGAGGAGCGAGTTGAACTCGGTGTTGAGGAAGCGGATGATCTCGGCCGACTCGTTGTTGACGATCTGCTCCGTCTTCTTGTCCCACAGGGTCGGGACGGTGAAGCGGCCCTCGTAGTTGGGGTCGACCTTGAAGTAGAGCTCGCGGAGGAAGTGGGCGTCGTACATGGGGTCGCGGTCGACGCCCGCGATGCCGTCGTCGGGTCCGGCCTCGGTCTGCGACTGCTGGATGGTGCCGTCCTCGTCGCGCTTGGGCGGGTAGAAGCTCCAGCCCTGGGAGAGCATGATCGGGTGGACGGTGACGACGTCGATGAAGCGCTCGAGGCCCTTGAGCTTGCGGACGATGAGGGTGCGGTGGGCCCAGGGGCAGGCGAGCGAGACGTAGAGGGTGTAGCGGCCCTCCTCGGGCGGGAACTTGCCGCCGACCTGGATCTTGTCGCGGAAGACGGAAGCCTGGCGGCGGAACTGGCCGTCCTTGCTGGCCCACTTTGTGATGTCGGCGGCGGGCATGGTGGCGAACGGGCGGCGGGAGTGGGTGTGGGTGTGGTGGGAAGTCTGCGAGTTGCTCGAGAGGGTCAGGCGAGGTCTCCTGTGGCGTGCAGGGCCAAGTGAGGGGAGGGGTTGACGTACGGGGGGACCGAGTGGGGAAAGAGGCCTAGGAGAGCGAGCAAGGGCCGAGGCAGAGGTCGAGAGTGCGCGGGAGAGTGAGCGGTTCAAGCTGAGTCTAGTGCAGTGTGCTCTGGCAAGCATGCACACGTGAGCAGCGAGAGAGCGAGAGAGAGAGAGCGGGAAGAGCGAGGCGGGGCAAGTCGTGGTTACATCAGCCCCTCGCCGCTTGCCCTCGACAGCACTTGCTGAGCTGAGCTGAGCAACCTGGGCAATCAAGCCTACCAAGGCAATCCCACCATGCTCCTCGCACCCCCACTGCCCGCCCCCGTCGCCCTCACCCAACTGCTCGCCGACCCTTCATCCTCCCACACGGCCCACCTCACTCTCGCAGACGCGGCGCGCGCCAGGGTCAGGACCGCACTCAAGGCAACTCGCAAAGACGGCCAGCGAGATGGCCGCGCAGCAGACTGGGCGGGCACGGCCAGGGTGAGTTTCCCTCTCCCCCTCTCCCCACTCGCTCCTCCCGATGATGCCTCGACGCCCAGGCCTGCATGCTCACACCGGGTTGCACGTTCCACCACACCCCCAGGCCCTCGCAGAGTACCTGCCCCACCTGTACGCCATCCTCGCCTGCGTCGAGGCAGACGACCTCCTTCTCCGCGCCGACCCAGGTTCGCCTCCTTCCACCTCACCCCACTCCTCCTCACCAAGTGGGCCTGACCTCCGAGTCGCACTACACAGTCTTCTTCGCATGGCGGGCGTCGCTGTCGTCTCAGGCGCTCAAGAAGGGCAGCAAGCGCGTCCCCTTGCCTTCACTGTCCGTCTCCCGCTTCTCACCTTCCTTCTCCGCCCCCTGGTTAACGCTCACTCCCTTGCGCAGCCACGCCGAGCTCACCGCGACCCTACTGTCCTACGCACTCTGCCTCGCCAACCAGGCCTCGTCCCTCGTCGCCTCGCTCGGCTCGTACGAGATCGCCTCGTCCGTCACGACGACGGCCCTCAAAGTCCACGACGAGACCATCAACCAGGCGGCCGACACGCTCTGCCGCGCGAGTGGCATCCTGATGCACCTTGCCGAGGTCGTCATTCCGCGGTGGGAGGCTGCGGTGGGCATTGACGCGCTGAGGGCGAGGCCCGTCGAGATGAGCCGCGAGGTGACGACTGCGCTGGCAAAGTGCGTACCGTCGCCCTCGTGACGCTCCGCCTTCGATCCACTGATCCACTACGCCAACCATGCAGGACCTGCCTGGCCGACGCCAACCTGCTCGCGATCCGCCGCCTCCTCTCGCGCTCGCTCCAGGTCGCCCACTCGACGACGAC
This sequence comes from Rhodotorula diobovata, assembly GCA_006352295.1. Lineage (NCBI taxonomy): Eukaryota > Fungi > Basidiomycota > Microbotryomycetes > Sporidiobolales > Sporidiobolaceae > Rhodotorula > Rhodotorula diobovata. Next base: position 8,251 of record SOZI01000065.1, on the reverse strand, counting down.
GCCCGGCCCTCCCCTGCCTCCCTCGCACCCTTCCCCCGCCCTCCTCGCCAAGCTGCACCTCCAGGTCTACACCCTCTACGACGAGGCGCGCTCGGCCGCCAAGACGGCCTCGTCGTCCGCCGTCGGCGCAGGCGACCTCTCGCCCGCCCTGCGGCGGTACCTCTCGGACGGGCGCACGCTCGCCCTCGCGCTGGCGTACAAGTGGCTCGGGGTCGACGCGGGCGAGCGGGGCGAGACGGGCGACGCGCTCGGGTTGTTGGGGATGGCAAGGGGCGAGCTCGAGGCGCTGAGGGACAAGGATAGGGGGCTCAGGGGGTTGAAGGGGTTTGGGACGGCGAGGCAGGGGGGCAAGGGCAGGAAGGGCAAGGTGGCGGAGGAGGTGGACAGCACGGACGCGTTCAGGAGCGCGTACAAGAAGGTCAACGACACGGTGCGTCCGCCTTCGACACTCGGCGCGCAACCTGCTCAGCTGGTGCATCGTTTTCAACATCTGACTCACGCGTCTGCACGTCCCACAGGTCCACTTCCAGCCCGTCCCCTCGCCTCAGACGCTCCAGTCCCGCCTCCCCTCCGGCCGCGCCGCCCTCGCCCTCAAGCCCTTCGCCACCCCCTCTCCCGCCTTTCGCCCTCGCGCGACCGGCGCGCCCCCACCTTCAAAGGTGCCGCCGCCTCCGCCGCTGGGCACGGCTTTCGCGGGGCTGTCGCTCGCGGATGGAGCGGCGGCGGCGGACAGCTCGGACGAGGAGGACGACGACGACGAGGGCGGGTACGAGGCGCTCGGGAGTTACTTTGGCGCCGGGCAGTACTTCTGAGCAGGGCTGCAGGGCGGTGCTGTGCGGTGCAGCGGAGTTCGTCCCGTCGGCCGGCCGGTTCTGTCTCGGCACGCGCAACAAAGCAACTCCAGCTGGTGCGGCATCTTGGCCGCTCGCGAAGGCGCGGCGTTCCGTGGCGCACGTTGCTTGCTTGGCTGCGCGCGTTGTCTCCAGCCCAGAGATTGCAAGAGTGATTGACTGCGAAGGGCGCGCGCAAACGGGCGAGGGCAAGTGGCTGGGCTGCTACGGCCGAGGGGAGTCGGGACCCCGGCTGGTATGGGAGGCCCACTTCCGCTCGCACCTCTCGTCGACGGCGCGGATCTCCTAGCGCCTCGTCATTGCAGCGTGAATGAGCGCTTGATCGACGCACGAGGGAAGAAAAGGAAGCACCACGCTCGCGACGCAACGCGCCGAGGTGCTTCCGCTTGGTCCCCGGAGGTCGGCGTGCAGCGTCCCTTTGTCCCCCCTCCCCCGGCCCGCGCGCTCCCCTTGTCCTTGGCGCCCGTGCTTTCCCTCCCAGGTGCAGTGCAGCTCTCTGCTGAGACGCCTGCAAACGCTGTCGTGGCTGTGTGTTGCTGCCCGGTGCCAGCGGAGACAGACGAGACGCAGACCGGAAGACTGGGCGTGACGACCTTCCCAAGTTGCCGCTGCGGCGTCCTTTGTCCTGTCTCCCTCGCTCCTTGCCGCACCGCCCGTTCAGGCATAGTACCGGGAGTGCAGTGCTGCGCTCACTAGCTCACTCTGGCTCGCGCACGCAAACAAAGGACGGGAGAGGGAAAAGAGGCCGCACGCCGCTGTCCCGGACCACTCGACGCAGGACTGCTCTTTGACGACCGACGTTCAATGACCTCTTTGTCTCGGTTCGGCGTCCTCGTCTTTCGTCTGTGCCTCTCCCGAGACCTGAGCGAACCGCGCTATCGCTGATCGGGCCGGAGCGTACGCACGTGGGCCGCTTTGTGCTGCACTCCGGCTCGACGGCCGGCTCAATCGACGCCCAGGCAAGTGCGTTCTCTGTGGGACTCCCTGTCCGTCCCTCCCCCTTGCGAATGGTCGTTGTTCTGCGGCCTGGGGTCATCAAAAGAGACGCAAGCTTCTGTCGAGCGCTCGTCGTTGTCCGCCCGCTCGCTCCTCTCCGCCCTCGTCCATCGACGAGCGCTCGCCGTTTCCATTCGTTCGTCTGCTCTCGTCGCTTCGCTTGCTCGTCCTCGTCCGTTCGCCACCGTCCGCCGCCTCCTCTCCTCTCCTCTCCTCTCGGACCGCGCGCGCCTCTTTCTCCTCCCGCATCTTCTTTGTCCTCGCACTAGTTCGCGACTCCTCTCTCCCAAGGTCAGTCCAAACAAACAGACAGGAGTCCCTCCCGCAAGAGCCTCCAGTCGCTGACACTCGCCTTCGCCCGCCTCTCCCCTCTCCCTTCACTCCCTCATCCGCCTGCCGCCGCCACTCGGGCATCGACCCGACCTGCAGCCAAGACCACCCCAGTCGCCACGCCATGACCTCCTCGTCTACCACCACGGCCGCCATCCCCTTCGCACCCGTCACTCCGACGCGGCGCCACTTTGTCGACTTGTCGAGCGGCGTCCCTCCTCCTCCTCGCATCGGCGTCAGCAACCCGCGCAAGCGCCGCCTGCCCGACTCGCCCGTCAAGCCCTCCTTCACACTCTCGCCGCCACCGCGACTGCGCGCGAGCCTGTCGTCGTCGTCGTCGTCCTCTCTGGCCTCGACGTCGACCCTGCCCTTCTCCTTCACCTCCTCCTCCTCCTCCCCGGCGTCGACCACACCTCCCGCCCCGCTCCTCCCCCCCGCCCCAATCTTCGAAGTCCTCCCCCTCCCGCCCGTGACGCCCACGCGCGCGTCCCCGACCCTGCGCAGCAGCCCCATGCGCCGCTCGCCCGCCATGCGGGACCTCGCGGCGTTTTCGCGGAGTGCGTATGCGGGCGAGGGCGGGGACGAGGAGGAGGAGAGGAGGTGGGAGGGGAGGAGCGTTAGCCGGTTGGAGTTGGGCGGCGGGAGGGGGAGGGTGCAGAGGGTCGACGCTTGGGCCCTCGAGGACTCGGCGGCCTTGTTCGTCGACTGCGACATGTCCGTCTCGCCGTCGTCGTCAGCCTACTCGTCGTCGTCGTCGTCCCCGCCGGTTGGACTCGGCCTCGGCCTGGGACTGGGCTTCGCCGCCTCGTTCGGCGAAGACGGCGACCTCCCGCTGCGCTCGTCGTCGTCGTCTCGCTCGCCGTCGTTCCTCTCCCTCGCAGCGCTCTCGCGCCCCTCGACGCCCTCGACGCCAGCGCTGTCGCCCTCTTCCTCCTCCGTGGCGTCCACCTCGCCGACCTCATCGGTCCGCTCGTCCTCCTCCCCGACGCCGTCTTCCTGGCTTGCCGCCTCCCCACTCCCCTTCGCGCACCTGTCCCTGTCCCCCTCCGCCAGCGACTCGCCCCTCGCAAAGTCGCCGTCGAGCCTCGCGCTGAGGCGGATGGACTCGCTCGAGCGTCGTCGGGCCGGGGCGGTCAAGGCGCAAAACCACGACGAGGCGGTCCTCGGACTGGGGCTGGTCCTCTGAAGTGTCCGCCTCCCTTCCTCTCCATCCTTTCTCTTCGAGCTCCCTTTCGCTGTTCCGCATCCCCCCTCCCCGCATCTGCACTGTCGTGTCCCCCAGGTTGTACCGCCCGCCGTGCCCCACTGTGTTGCCCTCCCTGCCCTCTCCCCGGTCCCTACTCGCGCATCTGAAACGCACTGCATCGCTCACTCGTTCTCGGTGTGCACCGATGCCGCGGCGACCCCGAGAGAGAAAGAGCCAGGAGCAAGCGACTCGAGCTCGTTGCAAGCCTCACCCTCAACCCCCCGTCCCCTCGAAGCTCGACAAGTCCCTACGTGCTCAGCGGCCCGCACCGCTGGACGACTGTGCGCGGGCACGAGAGCCGAGGATCAGCTGCTGTACCCGCGGGAACGACACCCTCAAGAGCGGTGAAAGGAGCGACGCGACGCACTGTACTCGCGGACCTTCTTGGCCTCTGTCCCGCCGACCCCTTCCATCTCCTCCGGGCGGACCCTGTTGGCGATCATCTGACGTCAGTACCGACGCGGAGCAGCAGCCTCGAGCAAAGAAAGAAAGAGGAGCGAGAGGGAAAGAAAGAGCGACGAGCGGCCCGCCTCACTCACCCATCCGCGTCCCCCTTGTCCCTGTCCGCGCCGGCCTCGATCAGCGCGACGGCGACCTCGGCATGACCCGACTCGACGGCGAGGTGCAGCGGCGTGTGGCCTGCGCGGTCCGAGAGGTTGAGGCGCGGTTTGTGGGGCGGGTGGGGCGAGGTGGACGAGAGGAGGAGGTGCAGGAAGGGGAGGGACCCGGTCGTCGAGGCGCGGTGTCTGTGTGTGCGTGGAGGCGCACCGAGAGACGTCAGCGCTGCTGTCGGTCGGCTGCGACACCCTCATGACGGCGCTGGCGCCGCTGCGCGCAGCAGGCGCGCCACCGCCGACAAAGTGTCGTCCGTCAACCGCGCACAGGCAGGCAGAGACACGCACAACGGCAGCTGGTTCGCCCGGTCTCGCGCATTGACGTCTCCGCCCTTGTCAAGCAGCAGCCGGCCGATCTGTGCGCGACGAAGGAAGGATACGCGTTCGCCGCCCGCGAGGCAGTGTCAGTGGCTGCTTGGCGAGCGAGGCCTGCGTGGACGGGGCGCACCGAGACGTGGCCTTTCGAGGCGGCGTAGTGGCTGCAGAGAAAGAGGACAAGTGTGAGCCGCTGTCAAGTTGCTCGACCAGCAGCAGAGGCACGCTGGCGACTGTGCGCTGCCTTCGCGAACAGAGGCCAAGCGACTCACAGTGCGGTCGCGCATCGGCTGTTGGTGGCCGTCACGTCTGCGCCGGCGCCGAGGAGGAGTTTGACCATCTCGAGGCTGCCGGTCGTTGCTGCGCGCGGGTCGCCGGGCGAGCGGGTCAGGAGGAGCGTGTCATCCCGCGGGTGAGGACGATTCGAGGGGGGGAAAGGGGGACGCACCCGCCGAGATGAGGGCCGTGTTGCCCACGCCGTCGCCGTTCTCGAGGGCGTTTGCCTTTGCGCGGGCATCGTCCAGGCGAGCGAGTGCGTCGAGGCACGCCTCTGCGGCGTGGACCGAGGGCGGGAGGGCCGAGATGGCGCACTGGAGCGGGGTGCGGCTGTCCGAGTCGAGTTTGGTGACGAGGTCGGGGTCTTGTTCGAGCTGGAGGCGGAGCAGAGAGGCGTTGCCTGTGCGAGCGGAGTGAGGGAGGGACGCGTCAGCTGAAGGAGGCGGTGCAGTGTGAGGAGAGAGTGGGGAGCGGACCGTCGCGTGCGAGTTGGTGGACATCTGGGCTTGAGGCGGCCATGAGTGCAGGCCTGAGTGGGCACGGTTACAGCTGCGTCGGACCGGCGAGTAGAGGGACCAAGAGGGGGGAGTGTGGGGGGGCGAGATGAGGCTCGAGGAGGGTGGGTGTGGGCCGGGGGTGAGGTCGAATCGGAAGCTGGGCTGGCTGTGCGACGTCGCTGGGGAGTTGCGGGTAGTCAGACGACCAGACTGAGTCGGAGGCCGGTGGTAGCTGTCAGCTCCGCGGAGGACGAGCGGGCCATGGGGCCAGGCTGCGGTTGACGTCCTCGACCTCTTGCCGCCTCCCCCCATGTCGGCTCGCACGGCGGGACTGCTCCCCGCAGAACTGTGGGATCACGTCCTGTCGCTCCTGCCCCCCGAGCACCAGCAACACTCGGCCTTGGCCCTCTCTCGCGCCCTCCCCGCCTCCAACCCTTCCCCCTCGTCCTTCCTCCGCCACCTCCGCATCTCGCGCCCAAAGCAAGCCCTCGAGACAGCAAACGCACTCCGCCACTCGCTCACCGGGTCCGCCCAGGCTGTCCACACCGCCACCGTCCAAGTGTGGCGAGACGACACTCAGCTCGTCGTCAACTTGCTCCTCGCCCTCCCGCGCCCACGCAGCATCTCGCTCACCGTCGGACCCCTCGCATCCCCCGACCACATCGAGGACCTCGTCGACCCGGCCTCGATCCACCGCTCGCGCCGGTGGCGCCACCTCCAACAGCTCGCGTTTCGCTTCAACCCCTACTCGGTCGAGCGCTCGTACCACACCTTTCTCAAGGTGCGGCTCCCGCCGCGTCGCAACCTTCTAGCAGGTACCCACACGAGGAGTCTCGACTGACCCCCCGCGCTTGACGTGCCCGCGCAGGGAGCCTACTACGACGTGACGGCCACTTCGCTCGCGCGCTGCGACCCGGCCGACCTGCCCGCCCTGCGCCGCCTCTCATTCATCCAGGACCTGCCCCCGACCTATGGCCTCGTGCGCCCTTCGGAACCCGCCTTTGGGCTGCACGACCTCGCCGACGCGCTCGACGAGGCCACCGCCACCGACGACGCGAATCCGGCAGTGGCGGCGGTCGAGCCCCCACCGTCGGCGTCAGCGTCGTCGTCCTTCGTCCCCGTGACGGGCAAGTTCGGCCGCGTCAAGAAGGGCGACGCCTCGTCAATGGACTTTGCGCAGCCCATCGTCTTCTTCCAACTGGGCTGCGTCACGCACCTCGCCCTCTCCCCCCTCGCAGCGCAGCTCACGCACCTGACGTTCCGCCTCCCGCGGCGCGCGCTCCTCCCCTCCCTCGTCGACCTGCCCCCAGGCGAGAAGCGCGCGCCGTTCGCCAACCTGCGGCACCTCGACCTCTCGACGACGCACGTCGCGGACGATGCGAGGCTGCCGACGCTCCTGAGGCTGTACCCGCGGCTCGAGAGCCTCGTGCTCGATCGGTGCAGCGGGCTCGTCGGGAGGGACGCCGTGGACGAGGCGACTGCGCTCGCGACGCTGCGCTGGCTCGGTGCGTCGCTCCTTTCCCCCCCCCCTCCGCTTCCCATGTGTCCGTTTCCCCCTCACCCGACTAACCGTGCTCTCTTCCACCTGCGTAGGCAAGTGCATCGGCGGCAGCGGCCTCTCACGCGCAGACGACGCCATCCGCACCTGGCGCCGCATCGCCAAAGCGCGCCCGACGCCCTCCCCCTCCCCCTCTCCCTCGCCCTCGGCCCCCGCCGCCATAGCCCAAGTGCGGGACCTCGTCGTCCTCCCGCCCGTCCCCTCGCTCGTATCCCTCGGACTGGGCCTGCACTCGCCCCTCGCGCGTCGGACCGCCCGCGCGTGGGACGAGGCGTTCGAAGAGGGGAGGGGCGAGGCGCTCCGCCGTGCGGGCGAGCGCTGTGCGGACGTTGGGGAGAGGTGGGAGCGCTGGGAGGGGACGGGGAAGCTCCAGAGGGAGGGCGACAAGAGGGTCGCGGTGTTTGCCGACCAGATCGAGCTCGAGGGCGAGAGCGAGCGGGACGAGCGCGCACCCCGCCCCCGCGCGGGCGCGCTCCCGCTCGAGCTCGTCCATGCCGTCCGCGCCGCCGTCGCGGACTCGGACGAGCCCGACCCGCTCTTCCGCCGCTTCTGCGCCCAGCGGGGGCTCGTCCCCCTCCCCGCGGCGGCCTCGTCCGCGCTCGTCTCGGCGCTCGGTCGCGCGCTCGTGGCGGCGCATGCGGTGCGGGCGGAGCCGGCAGGTGGTCAAGGGGAGGGAGAGGGAGCGGGAGCGGGAGGGTTCGCGCTCTGCTTGACGCCGGACTGCTCCGACCGGCCGGGGAGGGCGCACCTCGTTGTCGGCTCGTCGGGCGGCGCGGCCGCGGCGGCGGAGGGTGCGGCGGGAGGGAGAGGACCGGGTGCGGGCGCGGCGGCGAAGGAGGCGGAGGTGCGCGAGCGGGAAGAGCGCGAGAGGAGGGCCTGGAGCGAGGAGTGGGATGAAGAGCACGGCGTGGGCGGGTGGAGGAGGCCCGAGGGGGAGCACAAGGTCGGGTGTGCGCATTTGGTCGGGAGGAAGGCGTGGGCGCTTGAGTGAGGTGCGGGGCGGAGGGGAGACGCTGGTTAGACTAGACTGGGAGGGCAGGTAGAGTGGGAGGGAGGGGAGGCAAAGAGTCGAGGACGCATCCCTCCTCGTGTAGCATCCATCGAGTAACCAGCCCTGTAGCGCAACGCAACGCATCACACCCGGCTTTTCTCGCCCCGTCCGACCCATGCGTGGCGACACACGAGGTCCGCCATTGCGCGCTCGGCAGCCCTACAAAAACACCGGGCGCTCCCACCCTATCCGTTTCCTCCTCCTCCTGGCACTCGGGGCCTGCCGCAATCCTGCCGTGCGTGTGCGTCGTCGTCGTCGTCGTCGTCGTCGTCGTCGTCGTCGAAGGAGGAAGGAAGGGGGGGGGACGCTCTCCCACGGCGGCAAACCGGAGAGCGAGAGAAGGGGGGGGTATGTGCGACGGACGGAGGACGATGGAGACGACGGGGACGGGAGGTGGCGGGGGCGGGTAAAAGAGGCACCGTGAGCGGAGTGGGGAGTGCGAGTGAGGAGCTGGCGGGGGGTCGGCGGAGGGGAGGAGGAGCGCCGGTAAAAACTCGGGCTGGGGCGCGCTGGGAGG
>SOZI01000064.1:1963-106129 GCA_006352295.1 Rhodotorula diobovata | reverse complement strand
GCTCCGCTCCTCCCTCACGTCTCCTCATCCTCGTCCTCGCCCTCCACCTCGACTCCCTCCCCTCGCCCTCGCTGTAGGCCAGCCCTGGCCCTCGTGCCTGACCGCCGTGTCCCAGCAAGGAAGCCCAGCGAGCGAAGACGGCCTGCAGGCGAGTGAGTAGCTGCTGCCCTCCGCAAGCGCAAACAGGCCATCTTCCCGCGCCATGTACACGCTCCCAGCAGCAGCGCGGCCTCGGAACGGGGTGGAGGGACGGCGTCAGCTTGAACCAAGCGAGGTGGGGAGGAGGGGAAGCAGAGTGGTGCACCACCGAGAGGCCTACTGCGAGGCAGAGTGCACCCACAGGTCGCCCTGGAAGTACCACAGAGGGATGTTGAGCAGGCCCAGCGCGGCCTCGAGGAGTGTTCGGCTGACAGTCGACGGGGGGTTCGTAAGCTGCATTTGAGGACAAGATGCAGGGCGCCTGCAGCCGGTGGCGCTGTCGACGCACGCGTGGCGGTCGACGCACGCGTGGCGAGGCACTGGTGGTGTCGGATAGCGCCGGACTGCTCTCTAGGGCAGCAGAGCAGATGGGGCGGGCAGGACGGGAGCCAACTCGCCGAAACGGCCTGCCCCTGCACAGGTGCTTCTCCCTCACGCGCGTGCTTTCACGCGCTGTATCATCCGTCGAGCAAGAGAAATCTTCGATTGCGATCGTGAACAGAGCGTCTATACTGAGGATGAGGCGGATGCGCATACATGTGGACGAGGCTCTCGCGACGAGCAGGCGAGAGCTGCGAAGGGATGGAGGAAGGCAGGGGGGGAGAGACGCGAGATGGCGAGGGAGAAACGCAGAGGATGGGAGGAACGTGGACGATGCAAGGGTGAGCTGGGTGACAACAAAGGACGGCAGGAGGCAGGGCAGAGAAGGGCTGGACGGTGAAGGCGACGGCGGCGGAGGGAGGGCGGCGAGAGAGGGCGCGCAGCGAAGGAGGCAGGAGTGGGAATCGAGCGGCGTCGCCCATGTGTGTAGGATGTAGAGAGTAGGGGGCCGGGGCGCGAACAAGCGGCAATTGGCGCGCGCTCACGACTCGTTCGAGTCGCCATCGTCGTGGTGCGCCTGCTCCGGCGCAAACAAGAGCTTCTTGCTCGAGTCGTACACAGCGTCTGCGCATGAGCATATGTACACCCGTCAGTTGATCTGCCAGCACCGCAGGACTTCAAGCAAACGACAGCGAAACTCGACGCACAGGAGATGGCGACGGCGGGGATGACCTTGACGAGCGTCGGCGTCAGGCCCTTGTAGAAGCCTCGCCACCCTTCGCGCTGGTAGCACTTGGTCGCCGCATCGCGCACGCCGAGGTACGTCTGCGGGTGCGCGGGCGTCCCTTGCGCTTGGAGACGCGTGCGGACGAGGTTGCTGCGGGTGTGGCAGGAGGGCGGCGTCAGTGCCTCGCTGACGACTGAGCAGCCAGCAGCGCGAGACGAGAGGACGTCAGAAGAGAGAGGAAGAGGTAGAGCGCACAGAGGGTACACGCTCGACGCGCCGACACCGCCGCTGATGGCGCCGAAGCACAAGCTGCCCGCGATGCCCGGCTCCTCCCCCGCCCATTTCGTGTAGGCGAGCTTGATCCCCTCAAAAGTCGACATGTCGATAGCCGAGTAGGGGAAGACGCCGATGAGCCCGGCGGGGAGGCCGCGGAAGAAGAAGCGGAAGCCGCCTTTGGCCCACATGTCGCGCGCTGTCTGGAGGATGAGCGCGTTGCCCTTGGCGCACCCGCCCGACGATGACATGACGCGGGTCTGAAGGGGAGAAGGAGCGTCAGTTGACTGCCGAGTGAGCGATCGAGGTAAGCGAGAAAGGCGCACCTTGAGCGACTCGATCGGGTAAATGCCTGTGCGAGGAGAGCGAGCGCGCGAGTTTGCCGTTTGTCAGTTACTGCCTTTGACAGGACGAAGAGAGGAAGAGGGCGTGCAGAACTGGCTGACAACGCCACCGATGCCGCCCGCGACGAATCGGCTCGAGTTGGAGATGAGGGTCTGGTCCGGCACGCGGTCCCAGTACTGGGCGAAGACCCGCTTTGCCGACTCGTACGACAGGAACTTGATGGCCGATTCCTGTGATGAGCGTGGTGGGGCGTCAGTCTCGATGCGCTCTCAATACACAAAGCGAGCGAGAGCGAGAGGCGCACCGGGAAAATCTTGATGATGTTGAGCCCGTTGCCCGTCCAGAACGCTTTGATGCCGCCGCCCTGATTGTACACCGTCTTGATGGCCTTGGTGAGGCTCCCCGCGCCCGGTCTCGGAGGTTTCTTGCCCGCCTTTGCGGCCGCGGCGGTCAGGTCCGGGCAGGGAGGCCCCGTCGCCGACGTGATGAGGTAGACCTTGAGGCGGTCGAAGGGAGCGGTCGCAGTTCGCGAGACTGTATGTACGAGAAGGTGTCAGCCCGAGCCGAGGGACGAGGGCAGGGAGAGGAAGTGAGACGCACCTGCGCCGGCCATGCCGCCCGCGAGGAGGAACTTGCCCGCGCCAGCAAGCATGTCCTCCATCGGCCCGTGCTCGTCGTCCTCCTCCTCGTCAACTACGTCGTCATGCGCCGGGGATGGTGGCGAGGGCGCTATGGGCGTCGCCGGTTTGGACGCCGCCGCAGCCGTCGCCGCAGCCGGTGCCGACCCCGACGATGCCTTGGCCGTCGCCGCCTGGTCCTCCGCACCCGCGCGCCCCACGTCCGACTCGGTCGCCGCGACGCCGCTCTCCTCAAACTCGAGCGAGCTGGAGATGGCCGACGCGCGCGCGAGGGCCTCTGCGCTCGCGCGCTGCTTGTTCTTCGCGCGTTCGGCGCGGCGCTGGGAGCGCAGCTGGGCGCACTCGGCAGAGTAGCACTGCTCGGCGTTGGGCGGCTCGCGCGAGCGCAGGTTGGTCGAGTCGGCGAGGCGCTGTGCGCGCGACTGAGACGACGAGGCGGAGGCGCTGGACGAAGAAGAGGCCGACTTGCTGCGGAGGCGGTTCCAGCCCGACTTGCCACGGCCAACGACAACTGCGACTTTGCGGTTCTCGTCAGCGAAAGATGCCCGAGGAACCGCATCGGCGAGGGAGGGAAAGAGCGGGCTCACCATCGCCGTCCTGCGTGAGGCGGCTCATGGACGGGCGGGCTAGAGGCCTCGCCTGCCAGTAGCGCCACACCTCCTTCATCGAGATGGGCCGCGGGAGGAGCAACAAGAAGTCGCGCCACTCGTCAAACGAGATGAAGCCGTCGCCGTTGCGGTCGACGGCGCGCACAAAGTCGTCGATCGCCTGGTCCTTGACCTCGAGTCCCGCGCGGCGGCACGCCTCGCGCACCTCGGGCGCGCGCAGGCGGTGATCGCCGTCGCGGTCAAGGTCGACGAACGCGCGCCACAGCTCGCGCTCCTTTGCGTCGGCGTACTGCTCGAAGGCCTTCCAGCGCACGGCCGCGAGCGCCGCCTGGCGCTGCCGCTCGAGCGCTGGCGAGCCGACTTGCGGAGACGCGCTGCTCGTGGGCGGGACAGCGACGGGCGCGACGGACGCGGCGACGGACGCGCCGCACTTGCGCCACAGCTCGCGGACGTAAGCGCGGCGGTCCTGTGCGCAGCGCTGCTCGTGCGTCGTGGGGTCCGCCGCCACCGCCGTCGTGGTAGAGGGCTGCAACTGCTGCTGCTGCTGGTCGGGCTCTGGCGGGAGAGCGGACGACGAGGCGGCGGGGGAAGAGGGCGGAGAGGGGGCCGGGAGCGAGTCGAAGAGGGAGCGCAGACGCGACAGGCGCTTGGCCGGGCCCTCGCTCTGACGAAACTCGTTCAGAGTGGCGGGTTCGGGGTCGTGGTCGAGCAAGGCGGGACCGGACGAGGGGCAGTAGGGTTCGGGCGGGGGAGGCGGCGCCCGGAGCGACACTCGCGGGTCGTCCTTGCTCGGCGGGAGGGTGATTGGGGACGATGCCTCGAGGTCAAACAGGAGCGAGTTTGACGGGGGTTCTGCGAGGCGTGGGAGCGAGGGCGGCACGGGGTAGTCGGGCAGAGGGGGCGGCAGGGGAGCCGCGAGGGGATGGTCCGGGTCGTCTGAAGGTGCAGGATCGGGTATCGCCTGCGTCGACTCGCTCATGGTGGTCGCCGTCGAGGTCATGGCGGTGGTTGCCAGGGGGAGGGGAGGCGGTGTGCGAGGTCGAGCTGCGAGGGAGGCAACCGGTGCCGGCGAATGTCAGCGTGAGTCGATTGTGACAGGCAAAAGGCTTGAGTATGGGTGATCCAGAGCTTGGCAGGCTATGCGCAGATCACGTGTTGCCGCCGCGGTCGGTCGTCGGAGAGCGCCGAGCGTCCAGGGGGGTCTGCTCTAGTGCAACCGCTCGAGGGGACGCGCGGGTCGGGCAGTGTGCCTGACAGAGTAGACTCGAGCGTCGTGGTGTGCACCTCTGACTCACCAGTGGGGTTACAAGGCGGCACAGCGCAAGGCGAGCGCCGTCACTCGTGAGCAAAGGGGGGACCCGCGCGTGTCGACCGTAGTTGCACCGGGTCGACTCGTTCGAGTGGTAAAGGCGGGTGAAGCAGGTGCTCCGAGTCGAGTAGGGCACAGTACAACCCACGTGGAGCAACAGGGGGAGCAAAGTGGAGACGTCGAGCCAGCTGGCCGCCGTCGAGCCGTCGAGCCGAGCCAACCAGCTCACCCCCCAGTCTCGTTCCCCTCGCTCACTCCTGTAGGTCCCCGAGACCTCGAGTGACCTTGTCTCGACTCGTCTCGACCACTCGGACAAGCGCGACCCGTCTTTGTCCCGCTCGTTCCGCTGCAGAGCTCGTCTCCCCTTTCGAGCAAGCTGCTCCGACTCGTGACGTCCCCTAGGTGAGCCTCGCCCGCTCTACGTTGCGCGCACTCGGCTACCGTGACCCGCTTAAAGAGCCGTCGAACTCTTCAAGTCGCGGCTCGACGCAGGGGGGACGCAGCTTGCCTCCCCTGGCCGGCTCCCGTCTCGCCCCACCTGGCCCTACTCCTCACACCCCCCAAAACTCGCACTGACACGTGCACCACATTGCGCAGATGATTTTGACGACGGCCTGCGGTGCACCCCTGAGGCGCGCGCTCGTCGGCGCAGGACCCCGACCTCGACTCGCCTCGCCCGCTCCTCGCGCCTTCACGCCCCTGTTTGCCCCACACCGCGCCTTGTCCCTCTGGCCGTTGTCTACGCCACCGTCACCGACACCCGACGAGCCGCCCGCACCGCCAGGCAAGCCCTCGCTCGCCGACCTCTCGACGCCCGCCTCCCTCCCCGACCCAACCTTCCTCGAGCCCTTGTCGGCCGCCTTCCTCTCGCTCCCGCCCTCTCTGTCCCTCTCATACGCCGCCTTCATCCCGCTCTTCACCCTCTTCTACCGCTCGACCACGACCCTCCCCATCGTCTTGTGGCAGAGGCGACGCACGCGCCGCTTCGCAGACGTCGTCATGCCCCTCCTGCGCCGCGAGCAGGGGCGACTCGCCCTCGAGACCCGCGACGAGTGCCGCAGGGCCGGCAAGTCGTACGAAGAGTACCAGGAGGTGTTCAAAAAGAAGGTGTGGCAGCTTACCCCTCGCGTTTGGCCGTTGATGACCTTGACGCTCACCTGGCCCTTGCTCCCTCGCCCTGCGCAGGCCAAGAAGGCGGCCTACGCGCTCGCGCGTACGTACCGCTGCTCGCCGCGCTTGACCCTGATCCTCCCGCCCGTGACCCACATCCCCATCTTCATCACTGCGACGCTCGTCCTGCGCGACGCGTGCGCGCGCGCCACCTCTGCCCTCTCCATCACGCCCTCTTCGCTCCCGTCTCTCCTTGAGGGCTCTCACGCCTCGGCGCTGAGCTCGACCGCGCTCGCCCACCTGCACGACCTCGCCGCGACGCCCTTCCTGTGGTGCCCGAGCCTGGTCCTCCCCGACCCGACCATGGCCCTCCCGCTCGCTGTCGGCCTCGCCGCACTCCTCAACGTCGAGGTGACGGCCAAGACGCGTCGCGCCGCGACGGCCGCCGCAGAGGTCGTCGACCGCCCGGGGGACGCCGTCCTTCCCGCCACTGGTGCTGGAGGCCCAGGCTCGTCTGCGTCCGCGTCTGCGCCGGCCGCACCCCCCGTCAGCGCGAGCGAGCGCCGTCGCCGCCTCGCGCAGCGTGCGCGCGCGGGCGCGTCAAGCGCGAGGGTCCGCACGCTCGCGACGGCGTCTGCTCCGCGGCCGCCTCCGCCTCCATCGCCCTCGGCGGCAGACCTGCCACGCAAACCGTCGAACGAGCGACGCGTAACCAACATCCTCCGCGGCGCGAGCATCGCCTTTATCCCACTCGCAGCCATGGCCCCTTCGGTACGCTCCTCCTTTCCCTCGTCCTGGCGCAACAGCTGATGCTCTCCCCGCAACTCGCTCCCTCTCCTCTCGCTGACGTCCGCAGGCCGTGTGCATCTACTGGGTGACGTCCAACGTGTTCACGCTCGTGCAGAACCTGGCGTTCTGGTGGATGGACCGCGGGAGGGAGCGCGAGCGGCGCATGCGCGACATCATGAGCGGGAGGGCCGTCGGGGTGTGATTGATTTGAGAATGTTGCACCGCGTTCCGGCGAAGACGTGTTGCTGTCTATGAGCGTGTCGAACGTGAGGGTAGACCGCACGAGAGGGCGAGAGGACGAGAGAGAGCGGCCGCGAGGTGTCCGAGAGGGCGGCGGCCGTTCGGAGCTTCGGCCGGCAGCCGACGCGGAGCGCCGGAGCCCTCGTCGTCTCGGACAGCGTGACCTTGCGCCCGTCTCGCTCCTTTCCTACTCTCACTCACTCATTCGACCAAGATGGACGGTGCCGCTACACTCCCTGACTCTATCAACCTCGACAGCGCCGCGTCGCTGTCGTCTCACGGCCCCACCTCCGCGGCAGCGGCGACAGGCCTCCACTCCGCGTCGTCGACGTCGGCTCGCTCAGCAACGGCGCCTCGCTCGTCCCTCGTCGCCGGCGATGCGCGCCCAGATGCGATCGACCTCAGTCACCACCTCAGCGACATGGCCAAGAGCCGCCTCACGTCGCCCCTCAAGGTGCGCCTCGATCCTCTGTCAGTCGCAGAAGAGGGGCTGACACACTCCACTCGATCAATGACGACGACAGTCGCTGTACGGCTACATGCAGCAGCCTGGTATGCTCCTCCTCGCAGGTGGTCTCCCGCCCGCCGAGCTCTTCCCCTTTGTGCGCACTGTCTCCTCCCTCGTCCCTACTCTCCGCCAGCTCGCAGTGGCTGACTGACCCCGCCGACCCCCTTGCGCCTGTGCAGGAGTCCATCTCGGCAGAGACGCTCGCCAAGAACTCGTTCAAGACGACCGAGGTTGGGTTCGGCGCGTGGCTGTGGAGCTGGATCGCCGGGACCAAGAAGACGGACGAGTGGACGCTGCGCAAGTTTGAGGCCGACAAAACCAAGATTCAGCTCTCTACCGCGCTGCAGTACGGTGTGTACTCCTGCCTTCGTGGTCCTGTCGAGCGTCGACCATGCGCCTGACCGCGCTCTCACCCCGCGCAGGCACCGCCGCGGGCCTCGCTCCCCTCGCCAAGTTCATCTACGACTTCACCCAGCGCGTCTACCAGCCCGGCACGGCCGACTTCCGCACCGTCATCAACGCCGGGTCGACTGACGCGTGGGGCAAGATCGCGACGACGCTCGCCAACCCGGGCGACGGCGTCCTGTGCGAGGAGTGGACTTACCCCTCGGCGCTGGCGTGCGTCACTCCTCCACCCAGTCTTCGATTTCGCGTTGTCTGTACTGACTGCCGCCCTTGTTGCCGTGCAGGAGCGTCTGGCCGTCCGGCCTCAAGCCTGTCACGCTGCCGATGGACGGCG
Source organism: Rhodotorula diobovata (assembly GCA_006352295.1). Classification (NCBI taxonomy): domain Eukaryota; kingdom Fungi; phylum Basidiomycota; class Microbotryomycetes; order Sporidiobolales; family Sporidiobolaceae; genus Rhodotorula; species Rhodotorula diobovata. The sequence continues at coordinate 98,324 of SOZI01000064.1, read as the reverse complement.
AGGGCATGACGCCCGAAGGCATGGACGCCCTCCTGAGCGGCTGGAACCCGGACGAGCACAACGGCATGTCTCGGTGCGTCAATCATGCCGTCTCGCTGGCGGACGTGGAGCTGTTGCCGCGCATCCCACCTCGACGGCGGTCTGACTGACGCCTCTGCTCTCCCCCGCAGCCCGCGCATCCTTTACACCATCCCCGTCTGCCAGGTGCGTTCGCTCCCAATGCGCTTGCTGCGACTATCCTGAGCTGACCCTCTCGATCTTTGCCTATCTTGGAGAACCCGACGGGCGCGACCATGAGCCTCGAGCGCAAGAAGGCCATCTATGCCCTCGCCGTCAAGTTTGACGTCATCATCGTCGAGGACGACCGTGCGCCGTTCTCTCTCTTGCCGCTGTCCGCGTTGGCTGACTTGGATCGCACGCGCGCCGCAGCCTACTATTTCCTCCAGGCCGGCGAGTACGAGCCCTCGCCGACTCTGCGCTCCGCCGCACAGCCCAAGAAGACCGAGACGGACGAAGAGTTCCTCGCGAGCCTCGTCCCCTCGTACCTCAAGCTCGACTACCAAGGCCGCGTCGTCCGGATCGACACCTTCTCGAAGACGATCTGCCCTGGGTCTCGCCTCGGGTGGACGACCTGCAACCCTCTCTTTGCTGAGAGGCTCGAGCGCGCCAACGAGAGCTCAACTCAGGCGGCGAGCGGGTTCGCGCAGGCGCTCGTCGGCGGGCTGTTGGCGGAGCAGTGGGGCTTCGAGGGCTACCTGCGCTGGCTCAAGGGTGAGTGGTCTTTGACTCGGTCCCACCCAAGTGCACTGTGCCCGCTCACTGTGTCTGACGAGGGATGATGTCCACCCTCTCTCACCGTCGCTGACCCCCCTCGCACTCGCCGACCCGCAGGCATCAAGGCGCAGTACCGCGACCGCCGCAACACGCTCGTCGACGCCTTGCTTGACCGCTCGCACGCCTCGCTCGAAACTCGCCAGGCAGGCGGCTCGGCGTTCGAGTTCTGGACCCGCGAGGAGCGCGACGAGAAGGGCTTGAGGGTCGTGCGCGAGAAGGGCGGCGCAGGGGCCGGCCGGAGGATCCTCTCGTTCGTGAGCCCGCAAGGCGGCATGTTCGGTACGTTGCCTTTCTTCTTGACGACCCTGAAGACAGCGCGACATTCCGCTGCCGCGAGTCTGTGCTCCAAGATTGTCCGCACTGCTGACCTCGCCCACACCCCTCTTGCAGTCTGGCTCCGCGTGCACTTCTCCGAGCACCCCTCCTTCCGCCGCAAGGCCACGACTGACCTCCTCATGGAGCTCTGGACCGACCTCGCCGAGCACAACGTCCTCGTCGCGCCCGGATCCATGTTTGACGCGAGCGAGTTCCCGCCCGCGCCGCCCAAGCCAGAGGAGCTCGCCCTCACAGAGGACGGCGACGGCTTCTTCCGCATCGCGTTCTCGACGGCGACGCCCGAGCAGATGAAGCAGGCGGCCGACATCATTGGGCGCAGGGTCGAGAAGTTCTTCCGGGTGTAGCGACACGCGCGGCGCTTTCGGTTCTGACTTGCAGTTCCCTGTATCTAGACTCTTTCTTTGTTGGACCTCCTCTGTGCTAGGTGCGCGCGCGGCCGGATACCGCGGGAGTGTGCGAAAGCGGAGCGAGAGCGATGCGAATCGAGTCGCGTCGTCGGCTCGTGCACACGTTCCCCTGCACGCCGTTGTTGACAGGCCTCGGCGCTTCCCTAGTTCTTGTGGCCCGCTCCCTGCACCATCTCCCTCTCACGGGCGAAACCGACGGCACACTTTCGCGGCGAGATGGCGAATTATCGGCGAAACGGCTCGCAGGCGCGGCGCGGTCCTTTGCGCGCGGTCAGTCAAAGCGCTCTGCTGGCATTTGCCCACTCTCGCTGCCTCTCTGCCTCTGGGTGGGGACTATCCTGGGGCGAGCTGGCCCTGTTGCGGTCTGAAAGACGGGCGAGGGCTTGCTGGTTGACAGCGCAGGCTTCCTTCCCTCGCCCCGCGGCTCTTGCTCGCCCTTTGTCTCTGGGTAGCGCCCCCCCCGACAGAACCACTTCCACATACTGTGACCTGAGCAGCCCTGTACTGCGCGACGCAGGCCGCGAGCCCAGCGCGCGGACGAGCCCGTCGACCTTCCCAAGTCACGAAGCGCCGTGCACCGCAGAGGGAAGAGAGCGCAGTCGCTCCGGTGAGCAACCCCGAAACCGCTCAACGCGCACAAAGGAACCTGTAAACCGGCAGCGCTTCCTCACTAACGCCCGCTCCGCTCTCTCTCGCTTGTGCCCGTCCTGCCGAACCCTGCGCGGGACGGGCGGTCGTCTACTGTACGTCCGGCGTAGGTAGTGGAACAAGGCACGTTGGCGAGTCCCCCCGAATCAAAAGCGAGCAACCACTACAGACGGAGGAGCGGGCCCTTGCCCTGTGAGACGGCACTCGCGCCGGCTCTTGCCTGGTTTCAGCCCGCGGGCAGTCAAGCGCCGTGTCGCTTGTAAGCCACCGCAGCATCTCTTCCGGCGATGAACTGCGCCTTGGAGCTCGTAGTCATGGGTGCGTTGCCAGCGCAAGTCGCGTGCTGGCCGTGTGCCCTGCAAAGAGGCCGTGACGGCTGGAGCGCGAGGGGGACGTGCACAAGGATCGCGGGTCTCGCCGCATGCATCGTTAATGCTTTGCACGAAAGCCAGACTACAAAGAAGTGCGAAAGGAGCGGACCGCGAAGGCCGCAAAGCTTTCCTGAAGGGGCGGGACGAGGGGAAGCGGGACGGCTGCATTGCGAGGCGAGGCGAGAGGGGCGGGGCAAGTACTGTAGCAACATGGCGCACACAGAGAGGTACAGACGAGGAAAGGGACAAGCGCTGGGAAAAGGACAGGAGGGCGCCGCGAGGGTTGCGACGGCGAGCTGCGCGCGTAGCGTGGTGGGAAAGAGTTCGCGACGTCAGTGACAATCCCTCTCTCGACATGCGTCCCCCGGTCTTTGGCCCCGCTCAGTTTAGATCAAGTAGCGCGCGCCCCCGCGTGCCCAAAGGTCCGCTAGGTCGCGCGCGCACCCGCATCGTCGACCATCCGCGCGCCCGGCGCGTCCTCGAGCGGTTCCCCCTCGCCTCGAGAGAGCGGAAGGGGGAACCCGAGCGAGGAAGTGAGGAGCGGCGCAGGACGGTGGAGCAGCTCGAGAGTAAGGCGGGCTGGACTGGGGGGATGAAGGTTGTCGTCTTTGGAGGGCCGAGAAGGAGGAGAGGGGACAGAGGGGGGGCTCACGCGGCGGTGGAAACGCGTCAGGACGCGTGGGGGACGATGTGGCAGCTGCAGGCGAGTCCAGTGCAGGTGAGCGAGCGGTCCTGGTTCCTGCCGGCACGACGTGCGCGACGAAAGCGAGCGACGGGAAAGCAGAGCAGGCGCACGCACCCGAGCAGGCCCCTCCCGCCCCACCCGCTCCTCGGCGTGAGCATCAGCTCCTTGCGTTCCGCCCCGCGAGTCACGACGACGGCGAGCTGGACGCCCTCGGAGCGTCCGACGAGGGCCGCGACGGCGCGGAGGGCGTCGGTCGGTCCTGCTGCCGCGGCCGAGACGCCGCCGAGGGAGACGAGGAGGTCGTCGCGCTTCATGCCCTGTCGAGTGCGAGCGGTTTGTGCCTAAAGTCAGCGAGCGAGGCAGAGGCAAGAAAGGAGGCAAGGAGGGGACGCACGGCCGTGTCGGCGGGCGAGCCGGGTGCGACGGCATCGACCTTGGCAAACGGCGTCTCGCCCTCTGCCCCCTGGTCCTGCATCTGCGCGTCCTCTGCCTCAGCAGCAACAGCAGGCTCGCCATCGTCGCGCGGCAAACCCCTGACGACGACCTGCTCCATCTCTCGCTGCAAGTCGCCGAGGTCGTTGCGGAGGCGGATGATGTGGACGCGGGCGGTGCGCACGCCGGCGACGTCGATGTCGCTGCGCGGGAAGCCCTCTTTGTCGACGAGGGGGGCGTGCATGTCGATGTTGTTCTGCGCGGGTCGAGGGGAGAAGGACGGGGTGAGCTCACCATCACCGGTGCGGGAGGGCGGGGAGGGGGAGGGTGCGCACTGATTTGAGGACGTCAAAATAGGCTCCGAGCTGGGCGTCGATCTGGGAGCGTTTGAGCGACAGGCGGCGCACTTCGCTCTGGACCGTGACGGTGGTGGACGGCGCGCGGTCACTCGAGGTCGAGGTTGAGGGAGGGGCGTGGGCGGACGAAGGGTCGTGGATCGACATGGCAGAGATGCACTGTGTTTGCTAAGACGCTGTGGCTCGGAAGCAGGAGCAAAGGGACGAGTCGGACCAAGGCGACAATTCGCCGACGGTCAGTGACCTTTGGCCTCGATCTTCTCGACACGCACACCCGCTGAAGACCATGGCCGACTCCAAGGCCATCGACGTCGTCGACCTCGACTTTGGCTACGCAAAGCTCCACGGCCTCGACCCGGTGCCCGTCCTCCAAGGCGTCAACCTCACCCTCGCCCGCGGCAGTCGCTGCCTCCTCATCGGCGCAAACGGCGCAGGTCAGTCTCTCCTGCTTCGTGTTCCCACTCGGTCCTGCTCAGTCACTGCGTGCGCTTTGAGCCATCCCGAACCGAGCGAGCGACAGAGCGCGATGCGTGCCGGCACCGCCTCGCTCGCCCGACTTGGTCCCTCGCCTCTCTCAGCAGCGAGCACGGCACGCCGAGCCCTCAAACGCTCGATCCAGGGTCTCGAGACCCACTCGACACTGTCCGCCGACCGGCAGCCCCTCACACGCCCTTGTGTCCCCCCTCGTGCGCGCTGACCCCCACATCCTCGCAGGAAAGTCGACCCTGCTCCAGATCCTCGCGGGCAAGCGCCTGACCCGCAGCAACGCACGAGTCCTCGGCAACGAGGTCTTCTTCAACACGCCGCAAGGCGTCACTTACCTCGGTGCGGCTTGTCGCCTGCTCGACTCGACCTACTCCGCGTCCGATGCAGCCCGCCCGGGGCAGCCTCGCTGGCTCTCCCGTGTCGTCGCATTGGGGCCGTTGGTGCCGTTGATCACGCTGACACTCTGAGGCGCCCAGGCACCGAATGGGCGACCAACCCCGTCGTGCGCTCTGACCTCGAGGTGTCGCACTTCCTGTCCGTCCCCTCTCACTCGGTGCCATCCTGCGCGGACCATGGCTGACCCACTTTCGGACACACCTACAGCGACTCTGTCGGCGGCTACCGCTACAAGGAGCGTCGCGACAAGCTCCTCGACATCCTGTCCGTCCCTCCCCTTTAACCCTGCGCTCCGCTCCGCTCACCAGCGCGACACACTGACGCCAAAGACGCCACGCACGCAGGGACGTCGACCTGTCGTGGCACATGCACCAGGTGTCGGACGGCGAGCGCCGGAGGGTGCAGATCGTGTCGGGCCTCATGGCGCCGTGGGACCTCCTCTTGCTCGACGAGGTGCGGCCGGTCCCCTGGGTCCTCACGCGTCGGACCGTCCCGAGCGCCACTCGTCTGACCCTGCCCTGCCCGCACACGCGTACGCGCACGCGCGACTGCCCGCCCGCAGGTGACGGTCGACCTGGACGTGCTCGTGCGGTCGCGCCTGCTCGACTGGCTCGCCGAAGAGACGACGACGCGCGGGGCGACGGTCCTGTACGCGACGCACATCTTTGACGGCCTCGACCAGTGGCCGACGCACCTGTGCCACCTCCAGCTCGGCTCGACGCTCCCGCCCTCGCCCATGCCCTGGCCCCTCCCCGCCTCGCTCGCGGCGGACCTCCTCCCCGAGGAGGTCCTCACCCGCATGGACGACCCGAACCGGCGCGGGAGCCGCCTCCTCGAGGTCGCGCTGCACTGGCTCGTCGTGGACCGCCGGGAGCGCGTCGACCGCGAGATTGCAGAGAGCGGGAGGGAGAAGCGGGGCGCGCAGGAGGCCAACATCTCGAGCGAGGCGTTCTACCGCAAGTGCGTCACCTCCCGCGCGCTCTCTTGCTACTCTCTTGCCTCTCTCCTGTTGCGCGGCGGGCGCCCCCGCGCACGGTCGCACGTTTCGCTCGCGTGGACCGCGGCGCTGATGCTGTCTGCTTCCCCGTCGCTCGCACGCTCGCAGGTACGACTACTCGCATTAGATGCGCGTGTCGCAAAACGCGGCAGGTACGGACAGACCGCGATGGTTGACCCGGGCCTGCCGAGCCGAGGAGGAGAGCGCGCGTGAGGGAGGAGATAGGACGGCGTCCATTTGCTGTACCACCACCGCAACTGCACTCAACTGCTTGTACTCTCGTCGCCCGACAGGCGGCCCCCTGCGCGGTCTGCCTACCTGCCGCACCTCGCCTTCGCCTCACCTCGCCTCGGCTCTCGCGCTTCCCCGGTGCATCGGACCGACCCCAGTGGCAAGCGTGGTATCAGTTACAGAGCGTGCGTTGCGTGCGGGCCGGAGCGGGTTGCGCAGAAGGGAGCGGTGGGGTGCGTGCACAGGCGGCGGGCGGGGGGAGGGAGGGGAGTGTACAGGGGCGGGGTTGAGCGGTCGAGGGAGGGAGGAGGGGGGCTCAGCGGCGCTGCTGGGCGCGGGCCTGTCGAGTGAGGGATGGGTCAGCGAGGTGCGCGGAAGGGGTGAGAGAGAGGGCGACGTACCATCATCTCGGCGTTCTGCGGCGGCGGTGAGAGGGAGCGCGGGGAACGAGGTCAGCGTCGGCTCGATGACGAGGCAGTGCGAGGCAGCGCAGGCAGCGGCACGGAGAATCGCTCCCCGAACCCGCCCGCGGGAACCCGAGTGGGCGTACCTGCTCGCTGAAGCGGAGACCGACGCTGCCAGAAAGCGAGAGACGGGAAGGGTCGGGTCAGTCGGGTCGGGGGTACGGGAGGAGAGAGAAGGGGGCCGGCGCACCGCTCCGAGTGCTTGAGGAACTTGTCGGCGCACGTGTTGACGCAGAACTCCTAATGCGGTCGAGGGGTTAGGACAGGAGACCAGCAAGGGAGCGAAAGAGAGGGAGAGAGAGAGAGACGCGCCTCCTTTGACGAGAGGGCCTTTGAGGTAAAGTCGTTGCAGCAGCTGGTGAAGCAGCGCTCGACGAGGTTCTGGTACAGGGCCATAAAGTCCTTCATCTGTGGGTGAGGGGGGGTCAGTCCGGAGTCCGGGAGGGGAGGACGAGGACAGGGAGGAGGCGTGCCTGCTTCTGCTGCATCATGGCCTCGAAAGCCTGTGCGGTTGCGCCGTTCATGCCGGATGCGTCCATTGTTTGGTTGGTGCGGGGTGAGAGTCGAGTCGGAGAGAGGGTCGAGTCGGTCGGGGATGATGAGGACGACGAGGCGAGCGACCAGGCGGGCGCCTTTTCTGGCTCAGTAGTGTCGACCGTCTGCTCTCGCTCAGCGCCAGAGCTCCCTTCCCTTGCCCAGATCACACCCACTCCCACACTCGCTAGTCTCGCTGCCATGGCTGTCCGTGCGTAGCCCCCCTCCCCCTCTAACCCTCACTCGCTCGCCTCTGACCTCCGCCGCCATCGAGCTTGGCTGACGCACTCACCTGTTCCTCCCCCACTCGTCGACTCTTGCCACCGCCTGACCCGCCTACACTGCTGCTTGACTCCCTCGCCATGTCGCAACAGGCGCTCGCTTCGAAAACTCGTCCGACGTAGGCTGCTCCACCTCACTCGCCCCTCTACCTCACCATCCTCATCGCTAACCTCTCGCTCCTCGCCACCCCGCCCGCCTCGTGACTGCCTCTGCCTGCCTTTCAACGCGCCACCGACACCGCCATACTCACACCCACCCCGCAGATTGGCGTCTTTGCGTCGCTCACCAACTCGTACTGCCTCACGAGCGTCTCGTCCGGCTCGACCAACTTCTACTCGACGTTCGAGGCAGAACTCGGCGACGTCGTCCCCGTCGTCCAGACCTCGATCGGCGGCACCCGCATCATCGGCCGCCTCGTGACGGGCAACCGCCACGGCCTCTTGGTCCCCCAGTCCACCACGGACCAGGAGCTGCAGCACCTGCGCAACTCGCTTCCCGAGACGGTCGCCATCCAGCGCATCGAGGAGCGCCTCTCGGCCCTGGGCAACATCATCGCCGCCAACGACTATGTCGCCCTCGTCCACCCGGACATTGACCGCGAGACGGAAGAGATCATTGCCGACGTCCTCAAGGTCGAGGTCTTCCGCCAGACCATTGCCGACAACGTCCTCGTCGGCTCCTACTGCCGGATAAGCAACCAGGGCGCCCTCGTCCACCCCAAGACGTCGATCCAAGACCAGGACGAGCTCTCGTCCCTCCTCCAGGTCCCCCTCGTCGTGCGTCCCCGTCCTTCTCTCTCTCCCTTTCTCCCCTTCCTCTTCCCCTCGTCTTGACGCGAACGAACGCCCACAGGCCGGCACGGTCAACCGCGGTTCGGACGTGATCGGCGCGGGCATGATCGTCAACGACTGGACGGCCTTCACGGGCCTCGACACGACGGCGACCGAGGTGAGCGTCATCGAGGCGGCGTTCAAGCTCGGCGGGCAGGACACGGGCAGGATCGCCGGCATGCGCGACACGCTCGTCGAGGGCTTTGCGTGAGCGCGTCCAGGCGGGGGAGTGCTGCCGTGGAGAGGTGAGGTGGTGATGGTGGTGGCGCGCATCGAGAACCTGCAACCTGTTGTACGAACCGCCCACTCTGTCTATGTGCGTGCTCCTGTCTGGGGAGGTGATGTGAGGGGATGCTGTTGCGCGTGCGCGGTCCTCGCCGCAGCCTGGTGCACGAGCCGCATGCGCAGGCGGAGGTGGCTCTCGAGGGCTCCCGTTCGGACAGTGCACCCCTTCGACGAGGGTATTGTAAGAACTGCACGGGTGAAAGGACACCCCGTACGAGCGCAACATGGATTGATCTCTGCGAGGATCGTTCAAGCGTTGGCCTCGAGGCGCCGTCATCGCACGGCGTTGGCTCACCCTGCACTCGACCTCGACTCCTCGCTCGCTTGTCTCACAAGATGACCGACCTGCACGCCCGAGCAGCCGCAGACCTCGCCTCTGGGCCCATCGAGGCGCCCACCCCGGTCCTGCCTCCCCAGGGCCGCCCCTCTCTCGCCACACGAGCACCGCCATCGGCAACCACGTCGGTCCCCGGCGCTGTCCCCATGCGCATCCCGGCCATCCTCAGGCTCCAGGGCACAAAGCCACCTTCGCACCTCGCAAACAAGAAGGACCGCGGAGGCGACGGCGCTGTGACCGGGTCGTCGTCGTCGAGAAAGGCCGGGGTTGCGCCCGGTGGCAAGCGCAGGCGCAGGAGGTGGGAGAACGGTGCGTTGCACACGAGGACCTGCTCCGCTACTTGTCGAGACGAGTGGACAGCAGCGGCGGACGCTCTCCTGACCCGTACCCCGCTCACCCACGCGCAGCTCAACTCGCCGGCAACCCTCACCTGCACCGTCCCTCGCGCTCCGACTTTAGCCCGGGACCGTCACTCAAGAACCTCTCGTCGACCTTTGCCCCTCCCCCAGCCACCTTCTCCCGCTCGACCTACGTCTCGTCGTCCCCCACCTCGGCCCCTTCTCCCGCCTCTCTCGCCTCTACCTCGACGCACGGCCACTTCTCCATGTCGCTCCGCGGCCTGCGGCGCACCTTGCGCTCCTCGCTCGGTGCGGGAGGAGGCCGCGGCGGCAGGAGCGAAGAGGTCCTCGCCGTCATGGAGCGCGAGCTGTGCGCGTGGCTCATCCTCAGCGGTCGCATCCCCGAGGGCTTCTTCCACGAGTCGACGGCGGGAGCGGGGTCGTCACTCGCGCAGGCGTGCGCGGCCGGGAAGGCGCTCGACCCGACCCCTCTCGAGGACTGGGTCGCACCCGCTGCCACCGAAGCAGACAGCCTCTCGCTCCCGGACCTGCCAACCTCCTCCACGCGCTCCCCAGCTACCGCGCCCGCGCCTCCGACGCTCACCGAGCTCTCTCGCCAGCCCCACGCCCTCGTGTGGCTCGCCCCCTCGCCTCACCACCGCTTCCTGCTGCACGCCCTCGCGCGGTACTACTCCCTCTCGTCCTTCTCCCGCCCTTTGTCGCCCCTCGAGCCCGGCATCCGCGTCACGCACGTCCTCCGCCCTCAGCTCGCGCGGGCGGCGCGCGGCGCGGGTCTCGGGATGGGGCCCGGCGCAGAGGGAGGTGCGGGCGCCGAGACGCCCCCCGGGACGGACTGGACAGAGGCGAGCTCCGTCGGGGGGATGTCGACTACCGAGGCCGAGGAGGGGCTCACGAGCGACGCGGATGGCGAGCTCGACGATACCGACACGGACGCCGCGTCGGTGCTGTCTGTCCCGCTCGAGGAGGACGAGGACGGGGCGTCGGCCTGGGGCGAGGGCGACGGCGATGCGCCCGTCCCCACGCCCGTCGGTGCAGGAGGGACAGACGACGAGGCCGAGGCGGTCTACTCGTCCGCGACCGAGTCGAGCGCAGAGGACACGGGCGCCGAGGCCGAGGGCCCAGAGGGGGACGAGCGCGCGGCGCTCGCGAGGCGGTTCGCGCGCTTGGGCGTGCAGGCGGGCACAGGCGCGGGGTTGGCACCCCCCGCGACGCCGGTGCGGCTCGCTTCGCCGCTCGCGCGTGCGGGGGCGGGGTCTCCCGGCGGAAGCATGACACCACGCGCGCCCGCGCCCGCGCCCGCGCCGCCGTTCTCGCCCGTCCCGACACCCTCGAGCGACCCGTCGACGCCTCTCGCCCGCCCGACGCGCGGGCGGCGCTCGTTTGCCGGCCCGGCAGGAGGGCACGACCCCTCCGGCGGCAGCAGCGCCGGGTACGCCTCGTCCGCCGCCGAGTCGAGCCCGTCGCGCAGCCCGACGCGCGCTGGCCACGCGAGCGCGCGGGCGGCCTTCGTCGGCGCAGAGGCGGGAGAGTGGCGACTGCCTGAGAGGGACTTTGTCGCGTGGGTCTTTGACTAGACGGGGTTCGGGTCGAGGCGTAGACGCGGCCTGGGCGGCTGAGCTGGAGCGGGTGCGGACGGCTCTCTTTCTGCGCAGCGCGCAGTAGGTCCAGGATGCTGAAGGGTTTCTTCCGTGAGGATGACCGCAGTCCACGAAGAGGACTCGCCTCGTGTCCTCGCTCTCCCGCCCTTCCAAGCGCCCCAAGGCGGCCTCACCCGAACGCATGCTGTGTCACGACGCAGAGGAGGGAGGGGTGAGGGAGAGAGAGAGAGAGCGAGTCCGTCGTCGGGCGTCCTTCGCCTGCGGCCACTGCGTCCTCGTGCCGTCGATCTGTGCACTTTCCTTTTCGCAGCAGGCCTGAGAGAGGCAATACGCGCACGGGCGAACGGCTACGTCGCACCAGTCCATTGCCCTCGACCGGTCCCAGAGGCTTGGTCGCGCGCGGTCAAAGCGGCGCCGTCTCGCGATCACCCACAGCGCGGCCTGCCTCTCTCCTCTTTGTGGAAACGGAAGATCAAGTTGGATCTAGCACCCGCACACCGCCGCAGCACTTCGCCGCCTTGCCTCCCTCCCCTCCGGTCTCGCTCGACGTACAAAACAGCCTCTCCCTCCACCTTACCTCCTTCCTCCCGCCAGGCCACGCAGAGTCACGCCCCGACTCGGCTTTTACCACAGGAGCGACGTCATGCCCGAGCGCATGCTGTGTGTCAGGGAGGAGAGTCAGTGAACCTGTCCCTGGTTGCTAAGATTCACCCCGAGTCTTGGACTTTGCGCTGCGCAGTCTTTGACCGGTCAAGTAATACAACATACCGTGAGTAGTCCATCAGTCCCTCGGTCTGGCCAACCGCAGCCACGGCAATGCTGCGAGAGAGAGAGAGGCGAGTCAGCCACACCTGCTGCGTCCACGACGAGCCGACGAGCGACGACACGGGGACTGCGGCCACGGCCACTTACTCCTTGTCCCACAGGTACTTCTTCGCGCAGCGCTGCACGTCGGCGACGGTGACGGCGTCCACCGCAGCCTCGATCTCCTGGGGCGAGAGGCGGCGGCCCGACGTGACAATCTGGCGCCCAATGTCCTCAGCGACGGCCGTCGAGCCGTCGAGGCCGAGGAGCGGAACACCTGTGGCTCCAAGATTCCATCCCGCACCGAGTGATGCTTGATGCGATGCACTACCGGCGTCGGCGCACCGCGGCACGAGGCAGGCTGAGGCCGCAGGCTGTCGAGAGTCAGCGGCCGCGGTTACACGAGCCGTGACGAGCGACGCACCCGAGTTATCTCAGGCTTTATCCTCTGTACCCTCATCCTCTTCACCGCCCCCCTCCTCGCGCGGCCCCGCCGCTTCGCCTGCCGTCTGCGGGCGCGTCAAACCCGAACCCGCCGCTCTGCGCGTTCGGACCCTTCGGAACGCGCACGGCACCGTTGGAGAGCCCGTTCGCCGCCACCGACGCCGAAGCAGTGGGCGTCCGCGTGCGCGGGCGGGAGGACGAGCCCGACGCGGGCCTCGCCGCGCCAGAGGACCGCGGTCCCGGCGACGCGCCTCTCGCGCCGTTCGCGCCCTGCCGCGCGCGGGGCGACGCACCGCCTCCCGCACCCGCACCCGCACCCGCACCGAGCGACAAGCCCTCGACCCCGCGCGCGAGCGCAGCGGGCGATGCCTCGCGCGACTTTGACGACGCGGCCGAGGCCGGTGCCTCGCCGTAGATCCTCCTGCGTGCCTCTGCGTACTCGCGCTCCCGCTCCTTGAGGCTCTTCTCGCCCCTTGTGCGGCCTTCTGTGCTACTCGTCCTGCTCGCGCCGCCGGCGGGAGAGGAAGAGGTGGACGAGTTGGTCGGGGTCGGCCGCTTGAGGATGGTCAGTTTGGGAGGACCGTTGGCCGTGCGTGTGTCGAGCGCGGCGGGCGGCGGGACGACGACGCGCGCAGACGAAGGCAAGATCGAGTAGGCTGCTTGTTGCGGGGCGTTGCTGGTGTACGAACAAAGGAGGGTCAGCTCTGCCGTCTGGAGCGGGGAGGAGAAGTCAGCACGCACGCGTCCTGCCACAGCCGCGCGTTGCGCTCCTGCTCTGTTCTCAGTAGTTGCGGGCGATCGTAGGCCTGCGCGCGCGAGCGTGATTTAGCGAGCGAGCGCTTGGAGCGATGAGCCGCCGAGCGAGAGCGCACCGCATCCCAGTCGTCGTCATCCCACGAGGCAGCCGGTGCGGCAGGCCGCACAGGCTCGGCGCTCCACAGAGCAGAAGGCGGGAGCGGCATTGCGCACGAGCAGAGGTTGAGGGGAGTGAGCGAGACGAGGCGGGCGAAGGTCAACTCGTCGGAGCGACGGCAGGGTCGCGGCGCAGGGACATTTCTCAGGGCACTCTGCCTGCAGGGTACGACAAAGAGGACGAGTCATACAGATTGCGCTACATGCCAGATGTGATCGAACGAAGGAAAGAGTGTCTACTCGAGGTGACGAGCCTCGGAGGAAGCGTGATGGCACAACAACGAAGCGAGAGTGTGCGAGTCGGACAAGTCTCACTCGAGACGTACATGCCGAGAAAGAGAGAGAGAGACAGAGAGAAGGGACGGGCATCTATGAGGGTCCGCTGGCCGGGTCGATCCAGGTCGAGTTGGAGAGGAACGCCGTCGCGGCTTTCGTAAAGTCGCCCGACGTGCCGTCCTGCTGGTACGCGAGGCTGCGAACATGCACTCGGACGTCAGCACTGCGACCTCACAACAGCAAGCCCCGCGAGGAGAGGGGAATCGAGCGAGCGCACCGGAAGTAGTGCACGATGCTCGAATCGAGCCCGGCGAGGGAAAAGTTGGTGGCCGGCCCCGTCTGCCTGAGCACGTCGTCGACGAGGAGCGCAAAGCCGTTCCAACCCTCGCCCGCGACGCCCGCGTCGTCAATGCCCATCCAGCGAATGACGCCGTCCGAAATGGCCGAGGCGAACGTGCTCGAGTTGGTGAGGAAGACGGGGAGCGCCGTGCCGAGCGCGCCGTCGCCGACGAGCGAGTCTGGGGACTGGAGGATCGAGTCCATGCCCCAGCGCATGGCGCCGTCGAGGAACATGCCGAGGAGGAAGCCTTGGAAGATGGCGGACGGGCGCGTGACGAACGCGGTGCCGGGCATGAGCACGATGCTGTCGGTGCGGGCAATGGGCGCGTAAGCACCCGGGCACAAGGCGAGACACGGGATGCAAGAGGGAAAGCACGAACCCGACAATGTAGTGGTGCAAACGGAACTCGAGGCCTGGCAGAGCCGCAAGGATGCCGCAGACAATGCCGCCGACGGCGTACCTGCGAACGCCTCCCGTCAGTGTCGTTGTCCTCGCTTTAATGAAGCCGCAGATGCTCACCACTTGAGGTAGAAGAAGAACCAGCCTGTGCGCCGGATGACGCGCAGCTGGTTGACAATGACACCGACGAGGAAGATGACGAGGACGATGACGGCGACGAGGCCACCTGGGCGCTGCTGAATGTCGTGAGGGGTGAGGCGGTCGAGCGGGATCCAGTCGAGCGAAATCTGCGCGTGCAAGGTCGAGTGAGTCGCGTCTCCCGAGCGGACGTGAGCGGAACAAGGTCAAACGCCGGGACGCACGTTGATCAAGAGGCCGAACCAGTAGCCCGCGAGGTACCACACCGTCCTCTCGAGAATGTAGCCCGCGTTCTCAAACGCCGGCGTCACCCACCGCCAGCAGTAGCGCCAAAACGCGTCCCCGACGAACAGGACGGGGAGGAAGTTCTGGAAGGCCGTCTCGAGTGACGGCGGCATGGCCGAGGGGTCACTGACGAGGATGACGTGCCATGCGCCCATGCAGAGGAGGACCCAGAAGAAGGTCGGCGGAGAGGGGCTGCGCGGCGATCCAAGCGGGTCAGCAACAGATCCGAGCCGGCTCGAGAGGGGGCGTGGCACTTCGAAGCGCGACTTCTTTCAGCACAGGCGGCAAGAACGCACCGGATGAAGAAGGAAAAGACGGTGCTCATGGCCACGTCAAAGCCGAGGATCTCGTCGCGCAGGTCCTTGCACCCGCCCTGGTCGACGCCCTCGACAAAGCGATAGCTGCGCGGGAACGTCGACGCAAACCCGACGCTCCTGACGCCATTGCGCTCGACGCCGACATAGTCGGTGAACTCGCCGACAAGCTCGACCTCGCCGCAGCCGCCCTTGCGGTCGCCGAACAGGCCCTGGTGGATCGCTGCGGCGCAGATCCAGCTGTCGGCGCGGTAGGTCCCCTGTGGGTCTCCTCCACCGACGACGAGCGGCTCGTAGATGACCGACTCGGGGCCGATCGTGCGCTGGTTGAGGAGCTGCGTGTCGAGAACCTGGGACGGGCACCGGAAGACGTAGCTGTAGTCGCTGAAGGGCTCGCACTCTGTGCCGTTGATGCCGCAGCCGTCGTTGGCGTTCCAGTACGACGTCGTCGAGTCGGTCCAGGTCGGCGTGCCCTTGTTGGTCGACGAGGCGAAGAAGGACGCACGGACGAGGAACGCGAACCCGAGGAGCCAGGCGAGGAGGAAGATCGGGGTGACGACTTGCCGTCGTCGTTGGATCGGCATGAGCTTGGCGGTGCAGTACAGCTCGACGCGGTGAAGGAGCGGGCCAAGGTAAGGGAGAGGGAAGGGTGGCAGGATCGTCTCGATGTGCGCGGGCGACGGTCCCCGCACCCACAGGAGAGTTCGTCCGAGGCGCGGCCGTTGAGCCTGTATGCGAAGCAGGAAGGTGTTGAGGCGCTCGTCTGACCGAGTGACGGCAGCGAGCCGGACCCCCTCGCGTAACCGGGGCGAGGAAGCGGTCGTGGTGCCATCGCCGCTCGAGCTGCTCCGACTGCTGCCCTTGCCGCGGGGCCACCGTCCCATCCTCCCCAGCCACGAGGTCCGTCCTGCCGTCCCCTCGCGCACCTCTGCGTAGACGGGCAGCTCTCCCCCCTCGGCGGCGTCGTCCCGCTTCCTCGCGTCGTCGCTCGCGGGCTTGTGCAGCTCGTCGGCCGAGGTCGGCGAGAGGGTGGCGTCGGTCGACTCGTGCGCGTCGCTGTCGACGGCGGGGAGGACTGCGATTTCGTCGTCGATGCCGAGTCGCATGGCGCCCAGCTCGACGTCGTGCTGCCACGGTGACCGTGGGCGCAAGGGCGACGAGTTGGTGCCGGCTGAGGGCATATTCTCTGAACGGTGCTGGTGGCGCGCCGCCGCAAGAGCTCAGCGGGTGGAGTGATTGGGAGCGAGAGTCTGAGCCCAGAGTCGCGCCATGATCCGGCTCGTCCTTTCGCTCTGCCGCTCGGCACTCGCGCGGCTGCAAGGCGATCTGCTGCAGATGCGCGGCTGCACTCCCGCCCTGTGAGCCACCTGCAGCTGACCTGATCTCCCTCCTCCCCTCAGCCTGCCGATGATGATGAGGCCCCACTTGGCGTTACCTACCCCACTCGCAGCTCACTAGCCGCGCAGGCTATGCGTGCGGAGATGTGTGCATGCCTGTTCAGATTGAGATTGGCCTGCAATGCGAACTGCGCGGGACCATGTCGAGGCAGCATGAGGGTTGCCCTGGCGCCGTGCGGCCGGGTGCAGCCGTCCCCCTTCCTGCTTGACGTGTTACACTGCACGGTGTGCAGAGCCATTAGAACTGCACAGGAGAGGCTCAGAAACGCGCGAGCACGAACGACTTGTGGCCCAAAGCCCGCGAGCCGGCCGCCCCTCTCCAGTTCAGCCCGCCGCACAGGTCCATCGTCGACTCTCCCCAGCGCACCACGCGGCCTCTCCCCTCGTCTGTCTGTAGAAACGGAAGATCGAGTTGGATTCTAGCACCCGCACACCGCCTTACCTCCCTCCCGGCCTCCCTCTCCTTGCTCTCGCTCGACGTACAAAACAGCCCCTCCCGCCTCCACCTCCACCTCACCTCCTTCCTCCCGCCAGGTCACGCAGAGTCACGCCCCGACTCGACTTTTACCACAGGAGCGACGTCATGCCCGAGCGCATGCTGTGTGTCAGAGAGGGGGAGTCAGTGCACCTGTCCCTGGTCGCCGAGATTCGCCCCAAGTCTTGGACTGTGCGCTGCGCAGTCTTTGACCAGTCAAATGATCCAACATACCGTGAGTAGTCCATCAGTCCCTCGGTCTGGCCAACCGCAGCTACGGCAATGCTGCGAGAGAGAGAGGCGAGTCAGCCACACCTGCTGCGTCCACGACGAGCCGACGAGCGACGACACGGGGACTGCGGCCACGGCCACTTACTCCTTGTCCCACAGGTACTTCTTCGCGCAGCGCTGCACGTCGGCGACGGTGACGGCGTCCACCGCAGCCTCGATCTCCTGGGGCGAGAGGCGGCGGCCCGACGTGACAATCTGGCGCCCAATGTCCTCGGCCACGGCCGTCGAGCCGTCGAGGCCGAGGAGGAGCGACGCCTTGAGCTGGGCCTTGGCACGCGAGACCTGCGCGAGGAGGGGGTGGGGGCGAGTCAGTCACTTGAGCACCGTCACACACACACTGCACTCGGATCCGAAAGAGGCGAGACGCACTTCACCCTCGGTAGGGTGGGTCGACAACCTGGCCCACTCCTTGAAGGTAAAGTGGGTCAGGTCGTCGAGGTTCATGACGTTTTCAGAGACGAGGTAGATGCCCCAGAGGCCCGTGTCCGAGTACGACGTCGAGAAGCTCATGAACGAGTTGGCGAGGTTGTTGCTCGAGATGATGTGCGACAGGCGGCTCGACAGGAGCGACTGGGCGCCGAGCGAGCGGTCCCAGTTGCCCATGATGCTCTGCATGACGAGCATCGTGTGGTAGTCGGGCGAGTTCCACCCGACGCCCTCGACGGCGATGGCAATGTTGCACGTCGGCATCGTGTCGTCGCGGACGCGCACCTCGGCGCCGACAAAGTCGGGCCTGGCCTTGTTGGACGAGGCGGCCTCGCCGAGCTTGATCGGCTGGGCCGAGGTCGGGAGCTGGCCAAAGTGCTGGTTGGCGAGGTCGACGAGCTTCTGGTGCTCGACGCCGCCCGTGCCGACGAGCACCATGCGGTCGGCCGTGTAGTTGGTCTTGATGTAGTTGACGAGGTCGTCGCGCTGGATCGAGAGGATGTTGTCCTTGGGGCCGAGGATGGTGCGGCCGAGGGGCTGGTTCTGGAACGCGACGGCGTGCAGGTGGTCAAAGACGACCTCCTCGACCTGCTTGTCGACCTCCTCCTGCTCGCGCAGGATGACGTCGCGCTCGCGCTCGATCGCGCCCGACTCGAGCTTGGAGCCCGTCAGGATATCCGAGATGATCTCGACGCTCTTGGGCACGTCGTCGGCGAACGACTTGGCGTAGTAGACCGTCTGCTCGCGCGACGTGTAGGCGTTGAGGTGCGCGCCGAGGTTCTCGACCTCGAGCTCGAGCTGGTGCTGCGAGCGCTTGCCCGTGCCCTTGAACGCCATGTGCTCGAGGAAGTGGGCCGTGCCCGACGTCTTGTCCGTCTCGGCGCGCGAACCGGCGTCGATCCAGACGCCGACGGTCGCCGTCGACGAGGCCGAAGATGCCTCGGTCGCGACCGTGAGGCCGTTCGAGAGGGTCGAGATCTGGGTCGACGGCGACGCGACCGCAGTCGCGAGGGTGCGGGCGCGGAACGCCGCCTGTTTCGTCACGAGGGAGGGGAGCGGGGGGGAGAGAGAGAGAGAGGTCAGCACCGCCTTGCTCGCGGGTGAGGGGCGGGGTGTGTCGAGTGGCCCGATTGGCGCCGCTCGTCGCCCCTGGTCAACCGCCGGCCGGCCCACATGTCCCACCAAGGTCTGCCTGGGGGCCGTGATGTGTTCGGAGCACCTCGCAAGGGCGTCGTGGTTGCGAGATGAGGCGAGGCAAAGGAAGCGCGCGTCTCGGGCTTGCCGCCGCGCGTGCGCCACCGCACGCCCTCGTGCCGAGGCAGTCGCCGGGTGAGGATGGTTGACGGTGTGCACGGGCCACAGTGGGGCAGGGCGGTCGATGGGCAGGGCAGTCGGCGGTGGCAGGATCGAGAGTGCGCCGATTGGGCCCGGCGACGAGAGAGCAGGGGGTGGAACCGACGAAGACAGAGAGCGAGAGTAGGGGGGGAGGGCTCACGGGTGCGCGGTGTGCGCTGCGGAGGAGGTTCCTAGCGAGCATCACGGGTGCGTGGATCGTGGAGAGGCGGGGGAGGGGGGGAGGGGGACCAGGGGGACTGACAGGGGGAGCGTGAGTCGAGGGGAGGCGCACTCGCACTTGGCCACTAAGGTCAGACTGCAGGACCACCCGAAGTCGCTCTCACGGCCAAGTTGCCTTCCTTCCTCGCCTCAGTCAACCCGCCGCTCGTGACACCCACCATGAAGTACGCTCGCCTCTTCTTACCTCGACTTATTCTCACGACTTCACGCCTCTCCCTTGTTCACCCCCACAGTTTCATGACGGCAGCCTCGGACCCCTCGAGCTCCCCACTCGACCTCGACAACGTGAGCCCTCGCTCCCTGTGAGTCCTCGAGCAAGCTCACACGCCGTGATCCTCCCCGACCGCACAGATCCGCCGCACCCTCACCCGCCTCGAGGACACCATCATCTTCCGTCCGTCAACTCCGTCTCTCCCTCCTCGCTCTCTCTCTCTCGTGCACCGGTCAAACTGACCAAGACCGCCCCATGCAGTCTTGATCGAACGCGCACAGTTTGCACACAACCCGCGCATGTACACAAAGGAGGGCTTTGCCGACGTCCTCCACCGCGACGGCTTCACCGGCAGCTGGCTCGAGTGGCTCCTGCGCGAGACAGAGACCAGCCACGGTGCGAGACTCTTTTCCCTCGCCACTGTCCTTTGCCTTGTAGTTGACGCGCTCGCTCCAACGCAGCCAAGATCCGCCGCTACGACAGGTGCGTGTCCCCGGTCGCGTCGACTCGACCTTCTCGACTCGCTCGCCCCTTCACTCTACCCCGACAGCACTGACTCCTCTCTCGCGCACCCGCTTCACTCGCGACAGCCCCGACGAGCACCCCTTCACCCCGCGCTCCGAGCTCCCCCTCCCGATCCTCCCCGCGCTCAACTACCCCCCGCTCCTCGTCGACCCCACCGGGATCAACGTCAACCCGCAGATCCTCTCGTTCTACCTCGAGTCGATCGTGCCCTCGATCACGCGCACCGTGACCGACCGGCTCGGCAAGGCCAACGACGACGGCAACTATGGCAGCGCCGGCACGCGCGACATCGAGTGCCTCCAGGCCATCTCGCGCCGGATCCACTGCGGTGCGCCTCGCGTTTCTTCTTCCCTGACTCGGCCAGTCCGTCAGGGCGCTGATGCTGCCCTCCCTCCCCCTCGCCGCCGCCCCAGGCATGTTCGTCTCGGAATCAAAGTTCCTCTCGTCCCCCGCGTCCTTCATCCCGCACATCCTCGACCCGAACCCCGACGCGCTCCTCGGCCTCATCACGAAACCCGCCGTCGAGGCCGCCTTGCTCGTCCGCCTCGGCAAGAAGGCCCGGTGGTACGGTGCCGAGCTGGGTCCGGACGGCGAGCCGCTCGGGGAGGGCCGAGAGGCGAGGGAGAAGGTCAGTGCCGAGGAGGTCGTGAGGCTGTACAGGGAGTACATCATCCCGCTCACGAAGGACGTCGAGGTGCGTTTCTCTCTCCCTTGCTTGCTGGGGCACCCCGCTGGCCAGACCTTTGACCCTGACCCTCACCCGCACCCGGACCCTCCTCACCCGCACAGGTCGAGTACCTCCTGCATCGCCTCGACGGGCTGACGCAGGCCCAGATCGACGCCCTCGCGGCGCAGGGGGGCCCTGCATGAGGTAGGTCCCGCCTCCGTAGCGTCCCGACGAGCGCGGGTTCCGAAACTCGGCCCTCGAGTGCGGAAGCCGTGTTGCTGGGGGTAGAGCCGGGCCCTGACCGGACGAGAGAGAGACAGAGAGACGGTGCCCTCACGACCGCAACCGGAAAGGTCACTCGTCTCGTGTCGGCCCTGCGTGGCGGGTCGAGAAAGAGCCACTGACGGCGAGGGAACTGTAGTGGCGTGGTGATCTCTCGGCTGAGGCGGGCAACACGACACCGCCAGAGACGGCAGCCATTGCGCACTCAGCCGCGACGGATGGAGCAAAGCGCGAATTACAAGCAGCATTGAAACGGAGGGGGGACGGAATGGGGGACGGGAAGAGAGGGACGAAAGTGGAGGCCAGGAAAGGGGTATCGGTGCACGTCGAGTCGAGCGTCCGTTGGTTGAGAAGCGATGATGGGACACCGCGCTTAGAAGATGGCGTCGAGGCAGCCTGTGAGCGAGTACGGTAAGGGTCAGCCTTCCTGCCGGAGGCCTCCTCGACCAGCCCAAAGAGGCTAGAGGGAGGTCGTGCGACGTACAGCATGCGGCCAGGGCTGCGCAGCACCCCAGGCAGCAGCCGGACCCGCCTCCTCCGCCGCCAGAGGGCCGCTGCTGGACGATCATGGGCGGTGCCTGGCCGTAGGGCTGCTGGCCGTACCCGGGCTGTCCGTAGGGCTGTTGGCCGTACGGCTGTGGGACGCACGTATTGAGTAAGCCGCGCAGCGCTCGAGGAGAACGGGAGGGCAAGACGCACCGGCTGTTGTGAGGTGAGGTCGGGGCACGAGGACAAGTGGCGGGGGTTGGAGGGGACCGGGCGGGCGGACGGAGGACGGGGCAGGGAGCGGCGGTGGATGAGTCGGAGGTAGTGAAAGCTCGTCAACAGCCGCACGAAACAAGCGCATCTGGCAGGGCGATTGGCGCACCTGGCCACCGTAGGGAGCGCCTTGCGGCGGGCCGTAGTAGCCCTGCGCGGCACCGCCCTGCTGCTGCGGGTATCCTCCGTATCCATACTGCTGGGGGCCCTTGCCGTCGTTGCCGTACGCCTGCTGCGGCTGCTGAGGGTCTGCAGAGGGCGGCGGCCAGTGATGAGCGCACGCGCGGGATGATCGTCCCTCGTCTTGGCGGGCGAAGGCAGCGCAGAGAGTGGCCGGGGGAGAGCAACAGTACGCACATTGGTTGTTGTAGGACATGCTCGAGCGAGTGAGAGGAGCGGTGCGCACGCGGGAGGCGGAGGGGAGAGGAGCGCGAGGCGGCGGGAGGCGAGAGAGCGGTAAGGTCAGAGGGGCGCGCGAGCCGCGAGGGGAGAGCGTGCCAGCCGAGAGGTCGGCGAGGCGGTGCAGCCGCACCCGGCCCCGGCCTTCGCCACTCGCTCGTCTCGACTGACTGCTGCGCACCAGAGCTCTCTTGCGCAGCAACTGCTTGTCCGGCGTGACAACAGAGGCGTACTGCATAGCGATCGCGGTCCAGCCTCGGGAGATAAGTCGCCGTCGAGGTCCGACCGCAGCGCAGCGCACGAGCTTCGAAAACACGGCGAATGGTTGCACAGAGACGACAATAGAGAGCGCGAGCTATGAGGGACTGTACAGAGTGGTGAAAGAACGACCTTGACCGGGGTCTCACTACTTGGGCGGCTCGTCGAGCGTCTCCTTGACCTTCCTCGTCTTGTCGGCCTCGTCCTCCTTGTCGTCGTCGCCCGCATCGTCCTCGTCCCCGCCCTCGCGCTCCTCCTGAATCTCCTTGAGCTCCTCGTCGAGGTCAATCTCGTCGGCGTCGTCGAACCCGACGTCCTCGCGCTCGATCAGAGGCTTGATGACGCGCTCAAAGTAGGGCGCGACGGGCTCGTGCGGGTTGGCCGCCTTGACGTGCGCAAAGTAGTGGTTGTAGATGTCACCGTCGTGGCGACCCAGCGGCGAGTTGATCTGTGCGAGTCGCACGCGGGCGAACATCAAAATCAGCTGCGAGGCTTCGAGGGCGACAGAACGAGGCGACGCACGATGTGGTCCGACAGGTCAAAGCTGTCGGTGAGGAGCACGGCGCAGTTGCGCAGCTCGGCGCACAGGCGCGTCACCTCTGCCGTGATGGCGTCCATCTGGGCGGGCGCGAAGAAGCGGTACTTGAGGAAGTGCTGCGCGTTCTCCTCGATGGCCCAGCAGCCGTACAGGGTGCAGATCTTCTCGAGCGTCGCGACGACGCCGTTGTCGGCCGGTTCGTTCTGCGCCAGCTCGATGAGCGCCTCGCGGAACATGCTGAGAGTGCGGACCGGGCGTGTCGGGTGCTGTCAGCGTGATTGGACTTGTCGAATGAGTGCCTCGCTAGCACGAGGGCAGTCAGACGCACCGGAACAGGTAGCCCGCCGTGTGCACCTTGGCGGCGACGAACCGCTCCTGCGAGCACAGCTCGAGCGCCTCTTCGCGGTTCTTGGCTCCTCCGCCGCTCTTGAGCGCCTCCTCGAACTTGTCGTGCGCCTGCTTGACCACGTTGGCCGAGACGCAGTCCCACCCGGCCTGGAGCGTGTCGAGCTCGAGCGTGGCGGCGTCGGACGGGCACGCCGTCGTTAGGACCTCGGGGAGCGAGTTGAGGTACGAGAGGCCCCCGGGCAAGGTCGCGCCCTTGACAGCGTCGGTGTACGACGAGACGAGCGAGCGGCCGGACTGAAGCGTCAGGATGGTCTGCGAGCGAGGGCGGCGGGAAGGTCAGCGGGGTGGACCAGCTTGAGAAGGCTGGCGGCGCGCGCAAGCTCACGTTGTCACCCTCCTGAGCACAGGGAGCGAAGGAAAGTGTCAGCGCTCCGCAGTTAGAGCTGAGCGAAGGGTCACTATGCGCGAACGCACCCAAGTGCACTGCACGGCCTGGTCGTTGTACATGCTCGGGAGGCCCGAGTAGGCCGAGTAGCCGTGCCCGCCGAGACTCGCGCGGCACTTCTCAATCGTCTCGAGGGCGTTCCAGGTGCAGAAGGCCTGCGTGTGGCGTGTGCGTGCGGAAGCGCAGAGTGAGGGAGGAAGCGACACGGACGGCGTCGAGATCAAGGGGGAAGAGCGGGGAAGGAGCCACCGTCAGCGATAACTCGACAACGAGCTCGATACTCCGGCGGAACACGCACCTTGAGTCCTGCGCTGGTTGCGTGCGTCTCCTTGAGCTTCTCGAGCACCGACTTTGTCTCTTCGGCGTCCGAGTCGGTCCCGAGCGCCTCGAGCTCCTCGCTCATCTCCTCAAAGAGCGCCGTCATGCGGAACGACGTGAAGCCCATGGCGACGGCCTGCGCCAAGAGGGGCAACAGCCTGCGCTGGTGGATCGGGTAGTCGAGCAGCTGCGTCTCGAGCGGGTTGTCGCCCGTCTTGAACTGGCGCCGCACGGCGGCGTACCGGAGCGCGATCGTCAGGGCCTTCTTGGCCGTGACGGCCGCGTCGGCGACCATGGCGGTGCGGCCCTGGAGGAGCGCGCCGTACGTGAGCTGCGCGAGGGGCGGTTCGCGCACCTCGCCCTCGCGCGTCACCTGCGTGTGCTTCATGAGCATGTAGGCACGCGGAATGCGGACGTTGGTGAACTGGCTGTTGGAGAGAGAAAACGACCGGGTCAGCGTCCGTCGCCGAGGAGTGATGAGGGAATCGAACGCACATCCAGCCGTTGTCGATGCCGTCGCGGCCCATCTTCTTGCTGCGGACAGTGAGAGCGCTCAGAGTCAGTCGGGGGTGAGCGAACAAAAGACAGAGACGGATGGCAAGCGCACCCAATGTCGCCGATCGCGATGCCGGGCAAGAGCTGATACGTCTTGGGGTTGCGCAACGGGACGACAAACGTCTTGGTGCCATAGTCCATGCCCTTGACAATGAGGCGGGCAAAGACGGCGCTGTGCGTCGCAGAGTGGGCCGCGCCGCCGATCCACCACTTTGTCGCCGAGACGGACGGCGTGTGGATCACGAACTCGTCCGAGCGCTCGTCAAACGTGGCCGTCGTCTCGAGGCCGGCGACGTTCGAACCATGGGCGAGCTCTGCAGGGGCAATCATGGTCAGGAGAATTCGCGGGTAGTTCAAAAGAGGAGGGGCACGCACCGGTCATGGCGAAGCAGCCGACCATGCCCTGCAGCGTGATGACGCCGCGCGACATCCAGTAGCTCATCTGGTTCGCCGTCGCACCTGAGCGGAGGGCGCCGAGGAACAGACCAAAGTGGACGCCAAAGCTGAGCGGGCAGGGCGTCAGCCACGAGCGCCAGGACGAAGAGGCGACGATTAGGAGCGGGGACGCACCGAGTCCAGAAGGCCGGGTCGGCGACCGAGACGACGTTCATGCGCTGTGCAGGGAGAGCCAGAGTCAGTCTCAGGTCACGAAAGGGGCGGAAGACGCGGTCGAGGCGCAACGGGGCAGTCGAACTGAATCGCCGCGAAGAGGAAGGCCCGCACGCACCTGCTGGAACTGCGGGATCGACTCGCTCTGCAAGTAGTGCGCCATCGAGACAAACTTGGCCATGGTGCGCTCGCGGATCTCTGCCTTTGTGAGGTCGTGGATGTCGTTGAGCTTGAAGAGCGGGTCACGCTCGAGCTCGAACATGTGCTTGCGGCGGAGCTTGACATCTGTAGGTGCGGGAGGGGGGCTATCGTCAGTTGGGCACCTTGAAGGAAGTGGGAGTGTAGCAGGCCGCGAGCGGAGGAGGATGAGAGGTGGGGGCCCGCCGGACGAGGAGCGTGGTGCGCATCCGTCAGAGTGCGCGAGTGCCAGGTCGCCTCGAGCAAGCAAGGTATGTGACCCGTGCGTATCGGCCGTCTCAAACCATGCGCACCCTCCACCCCGTCGTGCTCCTCGCCTCGGCGTCGCACCGTCCCGCCCTCGCCTCTCCTCCTCCTCCCCTCCGCGCGCCTTCACCGGCCGCCCACCCAGCAAGCCCAAGAGGAAGAGAGAGCGCAATACGCACCGGCCTCTCCTCCTCCCATGGCATACGTGAGCCTCTCGAGGTCAAAAGTCCCCTGGGCGCGCTCTCGCTCCTTCTGCATCGTCTCGCGCGGCGAGGGCGGGCGGACCTGGGCGTCGATGGGCGTGGGCATCGTGTTGAGGCGGCTGTCAAGTCTCGTGGGCGATGCCGAGAGAGCTTTGAGGATGTGGGAGAAGCGGGCGGGTTGCGCGTGAAGAAGGGCGAGCCGCTGCCAGAGGAGAGTCGGGGTGGGGTGGGGTGGAAGGCGGCGAAGGGGTGGTTGAGCGTTGCGCGGTGCTCGGGTGTGACCTGTGCGAGTGCCGTGCGTGCTCTGTAAGACTGTAGAGGTGCGTGAGAGCGAACGAGTGAAGGGTGAGTCCAAGGCGAGGTCGCCGGAACCCGACGAGCCGCTTTCGGCTGCGGATCGGGCGTACGTGGCACCGGCGACTCCCTGCCCTCGTCTTTCCCCCTGTCACTGTCGCCTCTCGTCGACCGGCTAAGCGCGCGCGCGCTCCTGCCGACTTCACGCTCGACTACTGCAGCTCTCGCGACCGGCTGGGGAGAGCCCACGTCCGTGCGACCGCGTGTGGTTCATTGCGCACGCGCAACAAGGGCGGGGATCGGGGACGGGGGCATGCTACCGGAGCGAAGTGGGAAGGCCAGGGATGCAAGGGAACGAACGACGGAACGTGGAGGGCGTGAAAGGGCGAGCATACAGGCAGAGGCGTGGGAGAGACATGGCGTTGCGAGAGGCGAAGCAGAGAAAGAGAGGCGAGTGCGGGAGCGACGGGCTGGCTCGTGCGAAGGACTGTGCGAGCACAAAGCAGCGCGTCGTCAGCCTCCCTCCGTCGCTCGCAATCGGGAGAACGCGCACACCGTCAGAATGGGACGTGGACGCACCCCGCTTCACCAAGCCGAGTGGCTCGGCGCGCCCTCGTACCGCCTGAACGTGTACCCGAGCCAGATGAGGTCGTTGGCGCCCTGGGCCGTCCCGTCGCCGCCGGCCGACGGCGAAGGCTGCTCCGGCACGTCGTTGAGGTCCTCGGTTGGGAAGTAGGACGTGTCGGTGAGCGAGCTGCGCGAGGGGGTCGAGCGGGGCGTCAGCGCACGCCCTTCCGGGGTTGCCGCACCTCGCACGGAGGTGCGGTCCCGCTCGCTCGGCTCTCGAAGTGGAAGCAGTCGAGCGAAGACGCACCGCAGCTGGGGGATGAACGGGCTCTCGATGTTGCGGATCGTGGCCCAGTCGACGCCGGCAAAGAACGGGTGGCTCTTGATCTCGTCGGCCGAGTGCAACCCGAGGCGCTGGTCCGCCGACGTGATCATCCTGCGAGGCGTGGGGGGGCACACGCGTGCACGAGCGTGAGCGAAGATCAACTCGGAACCTCTAGCCTTCGGAGCACCGCTCTACGGCGACTTCTGCAGGCAAAGGGACGGAGCGGGGCCGACGCACCTGCGAATGAGGTCCTCGGCCTCGCGGCTCAGGCGGACGTCGTCGGGGAAGTACAGCTGCTGCTTCCAGTCGATGATCTTGCGGTACGTGTCGTGGGCGTTCTCGCTGCAGAAGGGCGGGTACCCGACGAGGCACTCGAACATGATGGCGCCGAGGGACCACCAGTCGCACTCTTGGCCGTAGCCCTGCTGCAGGAAGATCTCGGGCGCGATGTAGTCCGGGGTGCCGACCGTCGAGTAGGCCTGTGCGCGTCGGAGGGGGAGGGCCCAAGGCGCGGGGTCAGCGGAGGAAAGGAAGGGAGGGAGACGAACACGAGCAGCGAGGACGCGACGCACCAGCTTGCGCCGGTTGGCCTTCCACGTCGCGATGGCGTCCTTGCTCGACACGGTCAGGTTGATCGAGTTGAGCGCGACAGAGTTGCGTCCCCCATTGGGGGCCGCGCGCGCGCCCCCTGCTCCCCCTGCAGCGCCGCCCGCCGCGCCGTCGCCGCCCTCGAGGAGACGCTGGTAGTACGCCGAGTCGTGCTGCTTGTGGAAGCCCGTCGAGAGGCCAAAGTCGGACAGCTTGACGTGCCCGTCCTTGTCGATCAGGATGTTGTCCGGCTTGATGTCGCTGCCGGGAGGAGCGGGGCGTCAGCAGGGCTCGTCTGCGAGGGCTAGCTAGGGCAAACGAGCGAAGGAGACGCTCGCTCAAGCAGGGGGACGCCGAGCGAGGAACAGCGGACGCACCGGTGGATGAAGCCGAGCTTGTGGACGGCCTCGATGGCAAGGACGCACTCGGCCATGTAGAACCGCGTCACGTCCTCGCTGAACGTGTCGTACTTGATGAGCATCGTCATGAGGTCACCGCCGGGGAGGAACTCCATCAAGAGGTACAGGTAGTTGGCGTCCTGGAACGAGTAGTAGAGCTGCACGACCCAGGGCGAGTTGGACTCGGCGAGGACGTCGCGCTCGGCGCGCACGTGGGCGAGCTGAGGGTCCGGTCACACGCGTCAGTGTGCGAGTGCTCGAGGGTCAACTCGGACGGGCGAGGCTGGCGGGGCGCACCTGGTCCTTCTTGAACATCTCTGCCTTCTTGAGGCTCTTCATGGCATAGATCTTGCCCGTGTCGACTTTTTGCACGAGGCGGACCTCGCCAAAGGCGCCCTTGCCGATGACCTTGACGGTGCGGAAGTCGTCCAAGCCGAGGCGGGTGCGGCGCAGGCGGAGGAAGCTCGACTCTGTCCTGCCGAGCTGGGCGAGCTGGCGCTGCTTGCGGTCGTCGGGCTGGTGGTGGTCCGCGGCGAGGCGCTTCTCGAGGTCGGTGCGGCGCGTGTTGCGGTCAATGGCCTCCTGGACGGCTTTCTGGTAGTAGTGTTCGAGCTTGAGTTTGGCGGCCTGGGCCTTTTCGAGCGTGTCCTTGCGGAAGTGGGGCTTGCGGTCAAAGTAGACGTAGGCGTCCTGGGGCGGGGCCTGCGCGGGTTTGGCGCCAAAGAGGGCGTGGTCGCGCTGTTGCTGCTGCTGCTGTTGCTGGTGGAGGTGCTGCTGGTGCTCGTAGTGGGCGCGTTGGCGGCGGAGGTGCTCCTGCTCCTCGTAGGTGCGCTGGTTCTGGGCGATGAACGAGGGGACGGTCCCCCTGCCGTACGCCTGCCCTTGTCCTTGACCCTGCTGCTGTTGCTGTTGCTGCTGCGGGTGAGGCGGGTGCTGCTGTGGGTGCGATGAGGACGACGAAGAGGCGGGGGGAGGGGGGCGCGTCGAAGGGTCGACGTGGTACGCCATGACTCGACTCGCGGGTGGCGTGTGTCGAGGCTTTGAGCCTAGAGTGAGTAGCGGCGAGTGCTCGACCGTAGCCTGGACGCGAGAGAGCGAGAGAGACGAGCGAGACGAGAGGCGACGCGTCCACGGACGGGGCCAACTCCCCTTGTCCCACGCACAGCGCTCGACCCTCTCCTCCGCGTGGACGAGTGACAGGCCAGGGTGCACCACACGCAGCCTCGACACGCACCGCACGCTTCAACCCAACTCGATCGCGTCGAGGGACGGCCGCTCGCCCTCGCCTCGTCTCCCCCACTCGGCCGCCATCGCTCGCTCGCTCGCTCGCTCGCTCATCTCGAGCATCGCATAGGGCCCCGCTGTGGCCATGGCAGACTCGTCCACAGACACCTCACAACCTGTCCACTTCAGCCCAGCGTTTGTCCACCTCGCGCAGCGCAGAGACCCAACCGCGCCTCCCGACTCGCTCTTCCAACTCAAGTGTCGGTCCCCCTCCCCTCTCACTGCCATGCTGCTGCTGCACAGCCCTCACACTGACACCTGCCACCTACAGACTCGAGTCGCCCGGCTTCGATCGACCCAACGGCCACCGCCACCCTCTTCACCGCTCCCTCGCCCGCCGCCGCAGCCGCCTCCCACTCGGACCACATCTGGGCCGCCTTCCCCACCACAAAGCAAGGCGTCGGCAAACACAAGCACAAACCCGTAGAGACTCGCTTCACCGCGACAGAGACCCCGGCAAGGGAGGTCGAGGTCGCACTCGTGTGGGACGATGACCGCCAGGTGCGTCTCCCTCTCTCTCCCCCGCCCCGAGCCTCTTGGTCCCTCTCCGCTCACCTCAACTTTCGAAATCACACGCAGAGCTGGTCCCTCGAGCCCTTGACAGCCCACCTCTCGCTCAAACCCGACCGCTCCTCTCGACCCCCGGCGACTCCCCCCGTCCCAACCTCGGCAGAGCTCCACTCGTCGCACGCCTCGTTCTTCACCTCGGCCGCACCGGACCCCTTTGCCGCCTTCCGCGCCGCGACCGCCGCGCCACCATCGGCGTCGGTGCCCGCCCCCGCGGCGACCGCAGCGGCAGCGCCAGCGCCAGCGAGGGTCGCGACGCCGTCGCCTGCGCCGGCGTCCCGCCCCTCGAGCAGCGGCGGCCTCGCGAGCTTGCTCAACCCCGCGACGTCCCCCTCGGCGGCGCAGCTCGCCTCTGCCGCCGTGACGAGCGCCGCCACGTCGGACAACAACGACGACGACGACGACGACGACGACGACGACGACGAGTTTGACGAGGTCGCCCTCCCGACTGTGCCCTCCGTGCCGAGCTACCTGCGCAAGCCGAGCGCGGCAGGTCCCGGTGCCACCGCGCCAGAGGTCGAAGACTTTGGCGACCTCGGCAGCGGCACGCTCGGCGGGCCCTCTCGCGCGCCGCCCGCGCCCAGGCCCAGGCCGGCCCCCTCCCCCGTCCCCGCCCCCGCCCCCGCCGCGCGCAAACGCGCGAGCCCGCCCGCACTCGCGGCCGCCCAGCCCGCGGCCAAGCGCTCCCCGCCGCCCTCTCCCGCCGCCGCGCGGCGGCCTCCTCCCGCCCCGGCGCAGGCGCAGGCGGGCGCGCCGGCCTCGCCGCGCCAGGCTGCACCGTCCCAGCCCGCCTCTGCCCACGCCCACGCCCACGCCCAGCCGCACCCGCACCCGCGCTACGCAGGCAAGGTCCCCGCCTCGTCGACCCGCCCCCTCCCCGCGCCGCCAGGGGGTGGGTCGCCCAACCTGTCGCACGGCCCGCCGCACCCGCATCCGCACCCGCACCCGCACCCGCGTCCGCATCCGAGCTACGGGAGCAAGATCCCCGCGTCGTACTCGCGGCAGCTGGCGGCGCAGTCGCAGGCGCAGTCGCAGTCTGGGGTCGGGGACGAGGCGAGCAGTGAGGACGACGAGGAGGACGAGGACGAGGACGAAGAGAGCAGCGACGAGATGGAGCCTGTGCTTGTCGCGGTGCCGTCGGGCGTCGGA
This sequence comes from Rhodotorula diobovata, assembly GCA_006352295.1. NCBI lineage: Eukaryota > Fungi > Basidiomycota > Microbotryomycetes > Sporidiobolales > Sporidiobolaceae > Rhodotorula > Rhodotorula diobovata. The sequence continues at coordinate 67,647 of SOZI01000064.1, read as the reverse complement.
ACCGGAGGCAAAGGCAAGGGGAGGGGGGGCGTGCCCGTCCCGGCGCCGGCACCGCCAGGAGGGAGAGGGACGGCAGCCGGAGCGGGAGCGGGGGGCGGCAAAGGCGCCGCCGGCGGCGCACCGCGTCCTCCCCCGCCGCAGCCGCAGCCGCAGCCGGTCCAAGCCCCCGCAGTCGCAGCCGCGCACGTCCCGCCGCAGCAGGCCAGGCGCGCTCAAGCGCATGCCGCGTCCGCTGCCGGTGACGCACCGCCGCAGGCGCGGACGCGCGTCCACTCCGCGGGCATGACGGGCGGGAAGCGCCCTCCTGAAGCTTCCTCTGCCTCTGCCTCCGCCGCAACGAGCGCTGCCGGGGCAGCAAAGGCCAAGTCGGCGCCGACAAAGGGCACCAAGACGATCCAGCGCGTCGCGCCCAACATCTCCGACTCGTCTTCGTCGTCGTCTGACGACTCGTCCGACGACGACGACGACGACGAGAGCGACGACTCGGACGATGCGCAGCTGGCGAGGGCGGGGCATGCAGCGCTCCCGAGCGGGGTGTCGCAGGCTGTCAATGCGCAGATGGCCAAGGTGCGGTCGTCTGGTGGCGGCGGGGCCGCGGGCGGGCCTCCTCCGTCGATGTCGACGTCGGCGAAGGGCTCGCCCGCCCCGCCGCACCAGGGCGGGAGCGCGAGCGCGAGCCACACCGAGTACCCGAGCATCAAGACGGCCGCGGCGGTGCAGCAGCAGGCGCAGGCGCATGCGAGGTGGCTCGAGGCGCAGCGGGCGCAGGCTCTCGCACAGGCGCAGGCGGCACAGCAGGCGGCGGCGAGGAGGGGCGCGGGTGGGGTGCCGCCAGGGAGGGTCGCGGGCAAGAAACTGCCGCGTGAGTCACTTTGCCCCTCTTCCGCTTTTTCTCTCCGCGGGATCTGACGATGAGCGTGCGTGCGCCGCAGACGTCGACTCGCTGCAGGTCGAGCGCGAGAATGACATTCCCGACTCGAGCGAGGAGGAGTAGGGCGGGCTGTTGTTCACAGCGGCGGGTTCCGGAGGGCGGGGTGGAAGTGCGATGTAGAGTTTGGTGTCCCTTGTTGCTCAGTGTTGCAACGCCCCTGTGGCTTGCTCACTCGCTCAAGACTGCTGCCTGTAGACCCGCCTGCCCTGCACCCACACGGCCCGGCGGTCCGCCTCGCTCCCGTTGCTCCACCACTTCTCGACCTTCTCCTCTGTCGTCACCTTCCTCACCGTCCCGTCCTCGTCCTCGAGGTCGAACCATTCGACCCGGCTGCGTTTCCCGTTGAGCGCGATCCACTGCGCGTCAAACGCGGCGCCGACCTCGAGCGTCCCCACGCGGCGGTCGGTGTCGAGCCCGAGGGCCTGCGCGCCGCCCAGCGTCGCAAGGAAGAGCGACTCCTGCCACGTGATGGCGAGGCTGCTTCCGCCCTCCCCTTCCCCCTCGCCACCGACTCTCACCGCTCCGCGCTGCCCCTCCCGCAGCCTCGACACGCCCACCGCCCACCTCATGTTCTCGTCCAGCCCGACGCGGTACCCACCCGAGATGTCGCTCCCGAGCCCGCACTTGACGCCCGCGTGCCACGCCTCGCGCAGAGGGAACTGGCGCTCGGCCGAGAAGTAGACGTTGCTGAGCGGGCACGAGGCGACGGCTGTGCCGTTGCGGGCGAGGAGGGCGAGGTCGGCCGCGGTGGATTGCGTGCAGTGTGCCATGAGGGACCGCGAGGAGAGGAGGCCCAGCTGTGCGCACGAGGCCGGGGTCAGTCTCGCGGTGTGCGGACTGGCGAAAGTGCGAGTGACCGCACCTCGTCGAGGACCTCGACGTCGCTCTTGCCTCCGAGCATGTCGCGACACACGTTGACCATGCCCTCGCTCTCGCACATGTGCGACTGGACCCTGGCGCCCGTTTCGCGCGCGATTCCGGCCAGGCCTCGCAGCAGCTCGAGGCTGCAGGTGGGCACGAAGCGAGGGGTCACGACGGGCTCGACGAGCTGATGCTCCGGTGCGAGGGGAGCAACGAGCGACCGCACGGACGAGATGAAGGAGCGGGTGGACGAAAGGGAGGAAGAGGTCGTCTCGACGTAGGTCGGCAGCGAGTGCTGGTCCATGGCGACCTTGCCGATTTGCCCTCGCAAGCCAGCATCGAGGAACGCCTTGGCGAGTACGAGACTGGGCGCCACGCAGAGGTCAGCGGCGCACGGATGTGTGAGCGCGAAGCGAAGTCCGGGGCAGCAGTCAACGCACTTTGCCTCGACCGAGAGGGTCCCAAACACACTCGCCGCCGTCGTCCCGTTCTCGAGCATGCGTTGCACAAGCCGTTCGTAAACTCGTGCGCCGAGTCCGTGCGGGTCGCGGTCGATGCGGGACTCTGCCTTGAAAGTGTAGGCGTGCAGCTAGCGGCGCGACGCCGGGGTCAGCGGGAGCGCAGGGACGATGTGCGTCTCAAGGCGCGCACCCATTCCATCAGAGGCTTGTCGAGGGCCATCCCGGCATTGCAGTATTGAGGCGCATGGACTGCGCGCACTCTGAAGGTGAGCGAGAGAGATCCGAGGGCGCCCGCCTTCCTGCGCACTTGGCGGCGAAGTCGACCGCCTCCGTGCGCGCTCGGCGGCATTAGAGGTTGGACTCACTGTGGGTGTCGACAAAGCCAGGCAAGAGCCAACCCTGGTCGCCGAGGTCGACGAACTTGTCCTCCCCCACCTTGCCCGTCTCGACCAGCTCAAGCGCCGCCTTCGACCCTGCGCTGGCTGCCGACTCGAGGTGCGCGATAAAACCCCGGCTGTCGACGACTGAAGCGCGGTGACATCGCGCACGAGAGGATGGTCAGGGCGAGAGATAGCGCCCGGCCGAGAGGAGAGGCGGCGAGCGTACCGATGACCTGGTCCTCGAGAATGGACAGCGTGCGATCGGGTCGAGAGCTCAGGACTGTGCCTCTGAGCACCCAGGCGACGTCCTCGGCGGCGAGCATGACGAGCTGTGAGTGAGCGGAGGAGAAGCGAAGCGAGCGGACGTCGACTTCCCCCGCGGAGCTCGGGTCAGTCGGGCGAGACCCGCCGCTTCTGTCTCTCGGACACACTGCCTGACTCGCACGAGCACGTTCAGCTGGCATGACACATGGGAGCAAACTACAGAACAGGACAGGACGAGGCGCGCAATGTTCGTGCGAGGGAAGGACGACCCGTCGCCGGGGCCGCTGCTCAGACTCAAGACTGGCTCGGCGGCGGCCGCTTCTGTCGCCTCGCCGCGTCGAGCTGTTCGCGGACCTGCATGCGTATCAGAGCCCGGTCAGCGTCCGTCGGAACGCCAGGCGAAAGCAAGAGGGAGGGCGCACCAATTCGACAAAGAGCGGGACGAGGCGCGGCACGAGCTTGAGGACTGGCGGGTTAATCACCTCACGGTCCTTCTTGCGGCGCGGCGGGCAAGGCGGCACGAGCGGGGCGTCCTTGGTCGGGACCGGCGGGGGCGGCTCCTCGCCCTCGCTGCTCTCGCCACTGGTCGAGTACTCGTCGTCGCTCGCCTCGTCGTCGCTCTCCTCGTGCTCAACGTCGTGCACGTCGTCCATGACGCCGCTGATGTGCAGGTTCTCCATGACGCCCGTGACAAATGCTGCGTCGGCGTCCTTGTCGACGTCTTGTCGCCCCTTGACGAGCCGCTTCTTCATGCGCTCGTGGTGCGCGAGCTTGAGCTTGCGGTGGTACTCGACCAGGGCGTCGACCTCTGCGAGGACCTCCTCGCGCTCCTTGCCGCCGACGGGGAGGAGGAAGTCGAGCGAGACGGGTGAGGGGAGGCCGTCGCGGACGAAGTTGATGAAGAGCTCGATCCACGACATGAGGTTGTCGAACAGGCCCTCGCCCTTCGAGTGGACCTGGTGCACAAAGTGGTAGAACCGCTCTTCGTGTCGCGCGACGAGGTCGACAAAGAGCTGCACCGTGCGCTGGGGCTCGGTAAGGTTGGCTGCGTGCGCGCGAGGTCAGCTTTGCCGGCGGCGCCGCAGAGGCAGGAGAGACTGCGCACCCTCCTCGGCAAACTCGACCGTCTTGATCAGGTCGTCGATGAAGGCCTGCAGGTCCGACAGCGAATCGGCGATGTTGGCGGCCTTGTACACGCGTGCGAGCGGCTCGTAGAAGATCGTGACGATGTCCTTGAGCACCTCGGACGTGCTCCCCTGGCGAGACGTCCTTCCAGATGCATCAGCACCGCTGCTCGCGCGAGATGTGCAGACGAGCCGGAGAATTGGCGGCGAGACGCACCTCAAAGATGAGCTCGATGAGCTGCTCCTTGTCGCGCGCCTTGGTGATGAGGCGGCGGTAGACGTGCAGGTCCTCGTACAGCCACGCCTCGTCGTTGTCCGGGCCCTCGTCGTCCTCCGGGTCCGAGAGCGTGTCGCGCCAGCGCTTGTACTCGTCGTACCGGACGGCGCACCTCGCGAGGTACTGCATCGTGCGCGCGTCGAGCCTCGGCGCACTCGGCGACCGCAGGATCACCGTCATGAGGTCGATGTCCTCGGCGCTCGCGTCGAGCCGGACCGCGTCCTGCTCGTCCTTGGGCGCGTCGACAAACTGCCGCACCTTTGCGCACAAGCGGTCGTCGCCGATCTTGCGCGCGACGAGCTCGGCGTCGGCGCGCAGGTCGCGCGCCTCGGTGTCGAGGCCGCTCGTGAACATCTTCTGGAGGAGCGACGTCGAGCCAAAGGGGCGCGCGAGGAACAGGTCGAGCACGGCGCGGATCATGGCGACCGGGTTTGAGATGCGCAGGATGCCGCGCAGCATGAAGTAGGGCATGATGCCGTGCATGCGCTTCATCTGCGAGAAGACGGACGACGAGTTGTCCGACCCGAGGAAGAGCTGGTAGATGGTCGACGCGAGCCTGTGCAGCGACAGCGCGTCTGGTCAGTCAGGACTGCACGCTCAGAGAAAAAGGAGGAGACAAGTTGCGCACGAGATGCGCGCCCACTCCATGACCTTGCGGTACTCGACGGGCAAGTCCTGCGCCCTCTCCGTCTGGCGGATCGTCGCAAACACGCGCGACAGCCCGTCGTGCTTGACGAGCTCTTCGCGAAACGTCCTCAGGTAGCCCTCGAGTTCCTCGACGCGCTCCTCGACCTCGGCCCGGAAGCTCTTCATCTCCTGCTCGCGGATCCGGTCCATCTCCTCGCGGATGAGCACGTCCTGCTCCTCGCCCGCCGAGAGGTCGATCGGCGACTCGAGCAGGAACGAGCGGAACGCGTCGGCGCCGGCGAGGACGGGGTTGGTGAGGAGCGAGCGCAGGTAGGCACGCAGGGTGAGGCGGTTGCGCTCGCGAGCGAGAGAAGGGACGTGGTTCGGGTCAAAGACGGGAGGGGTGGGGAGGCCGATGTCGCTCGACGTCGAGGGACGCGGCGAGGGCACAGACTGGGTGGGCACGTCAGGCGTGCCGGGCTTGCGCTCGACCGAGCGACGGTCCTTGGGCGGCGGGCTCTTGACGTCCTCCTCGATGCACTCCTTGCGCAGCTACCGGGCGCAAGAAGCGTCAGCGCCGAGTCTCGAGGAGAGAAGACCGCGCCAAGTCGAGAGCACACACCGTCTCGGCGAGCCGGACAAAGTCGCCGTACCGCCTCGCGACGTAGACGTCCGACTGGCCCTTGCGGCGCGTGCGCACGATGAACTCTTCGTGCGTCTTGATCCGCATGCGGCTCTTCTTGGCCTGTGTCCGCACCGACACGACGTTGATCGAGAAGTCGTCGTCCTTGCCCTCGACGACCGTCAGCGCGCCGCGCTTCTTCATGCCGACGGTCGCCGCGCTCGCCTGCGTCGCCGGTGCGCCCGAGTGGAACTCGCCGTGCTCGTCGATGCGGACGACCTCCTCCTTGCCGCCGTTCTCGGTGAGCTTGACGGCAGCGCTCATGACGAGGCCCAGGTGCTTCTCGAGCTTGCCAGCGATGCGTCGTCGCTTGGTGTCGGTCTCGCGATCGTCCGACGTCGAGATGTTGCGCGACACGAACGAGTAGACGAAGGGCTGGAGCTTGTGGGAGAAGAAGGTCGGCGGGCAGGCGATGAGGAACGGGAACGAGAGGATAAAGTGGTGGAAGACGAAGCGCAGGAAGGGCAAGTCGACGTTGGCCTCCCAGTCGCGCTGCTCGTGCAGTGCAGCCTCGGACCCTGGCGGTGGCGGGGACTGCGGGACGCCATCAACGAAGCGCGACTTTGGGAGGAAGGGCGGACCAAGGACCGAGAGCGAGCCTGGCGAGTCGAGCTGGGCGAGCTCCTTGACGAACTCGAGCGTGACGAGTTCACGCTTGAGGTAGTGTGCGCGGAGCGGCGTCAGGAGAAGAGGGTTTTCGGGAGGCGGGGCGAGCGAGGACGCGACAGAGGGCGAGGGGAGGAGGCCGAGGTCGGAAGCGAGGCTGGCGGTCCTGTTGGGAGTGCGCCGGATCGGAGGCGAGTCGGCGATAGGTACGAGTAGGGAAGAGGAGCGCGTGTCGACTCGCGGCCTGTCCTTGTTCGTGGAGGAGGAGGAGGGTGATGCCATGCTGGGGGGGGCGAGGAGGTGCTGAGGGTACTGAGGTCTGCGCGGGTGCCGAGGTCAGCGTCCGTGCCTCGGAACTCCGCTCGCTGCTGGTGGTATCGCCCGTGCGACTAGCCCTTGCACACGGCGTGAGCTAGGAGCTGCCGAGTGCGGTCGCCCCCACTCAGCGCCGATGTCGGTCTCCTCGTCGGGGAGCCCGGCCGCCAGTCCGATGGGACCCGAGGCCAGATGTGTACTCCAAAGCAGGCCTCGGCGACGGTTTCGAGGGTGTCTCGTGCCCCTCCGCGAGGTGTCCTGGGATGCGAGTGCCCGAGAGGTGCAGTGCGATGAAGTGGGACGAGGGCCGAAGAGCAGAACACAACGCACCGGGGTCGCTGCGCACAGGCTGTCGGACCTTGGAGACTTGTACAGAGCGGGAATGAGGAAACCCGGAAGCCCACGACGAGGTGCGGCGGTGGAGGAGGCAGCACAGAGGCCGTCACTCGGACGGTGTCGACGGCGGGCGTCACTGCCGAACGCCGCTGCGCAACTCAAGTCACCCGGACCGGTCTGATTCCTGCTTTTGCGACGCAATGGCACTTTGACGACAAGACTGAAGAGCTTAGCACAACAGTCGCGCGGGAAGGCGAAAGTCGTGGACAACGACCACGGCCGACTCGGAGCGGCTCGAGCACTCGCTTCTGTCACACTTGTGCCTGGCTTCGCCCTCGTCGCCTCAGTGTCAGCAACACGGTGTTGACTCGAGGGCTGAGGGAGTGCCGACTTGCGGGTGCGCTGCTCGACGACGACGAGGAGCCTCACGCCGACATCGTCGCCGTGCAGCCTGATTACTCGAGGGTCCGTGCGATCTACTGTCGCACGAGTCTGCGTCAGACCGGTCACGTCGCTAGGCGAGGGCGCCAGTCCGTAAAGACTGAAGGCACGAGTGATACAGGCGGGAGGCTACGGACGACCTTTGGGAAGAACGCTGCCCCCAACACCAGAGCGACGACCAGCGCGCTCCTCTCAGTCCAGAATCTCCTCCAGGGCGCAACATGCGAGGCAGGCGGTGCCTGCGCGGAGAGGCGAGCCTCGTGTCAGCGCGAAAGTTGCTAGGGAGGAGAGCGCAAGGGCCACGCACAGCAGCAGCAGCAACCCTTGCAGCACGAGCAACAGCAGTCACAGCAGCCGCCTTCGTCCTTCTTCTGCTGCTGGACGACCATCATCGGCTGTTGAGGCGCGTAGCCCTGTGCGAGTCGGGGAGGTGACCGGGTCAGCGGAGGCCATTAAATAGCTCGAGCGGTCGCGTGTGTTTTGAGAGGGACGCACCATCGGCGGGGCTCCGTAAGGCTGTTGGGCACAGCGACGACGAGTAGCGACAGTCAGGGGGAGCGGGCAGTCAGCCTCCGTTGCCAAGGCGAGGTCTGCGAACCCGCGGCCTGAGCGAGCGCACCTGCTGGTAGCCCATCGGAGGCATGCCCTGCGGTGGACCGTAGTACCCCTGGCCTCCGTATGCTGGCTGAGGAGGATGCGGGTCTGCACCGGCGAGGCGAACTGTCAGCGGAAGGTCCGGCTCGGAGAGGTGTGAGGCGGTGCAAGCGTCCCGGGGCGGCTGCGCTCTGTGCGTCGCGAGGGGGTCGCATGTGCAGAGCGCAGCGCCTCTGCCTCACCAGCACAGGAAAGTCGGCGAGCAGGACCCACAGGACATAGTGTACTGGACGAGGGTGATGGTGGAGGAGGAAGACAGCGAGCGAGCGGAGCGGGACCCTGCTCTGCTCCCGAGCAAACCGCCGAGTGCGGGGTTTCGCAGCCTGCCGCCTCCGCCGAGACTCGCGTCCGTGCGCGCCCAGGAGTCCAGCAAAGACGTCGACGAGGGACAGGCGTTGCTCTTGCTCTCATTCGCAACTCGGCAATGAGACACAGAACGAGCCAAGTTGCACACAGAGACGAGGGGGGATCGAGGCGAATACACACACACGCAGTCCTCCCGAGCAGACACGACATCCAGCACACGCGCTCGCGCCGCACTTAGTCGTCGCGCTGGCGCTTCCTCCGCTCGTCGTCGCCCGTGTCGAGCCCGCGCTTCTTCTCGCCCGCGCCCGCGCCCGCCTTTGCCGACTCGAGGAAGGCGTCGACGCCGAAGGGGTCGGCCGTGTCGCGCTCGAACGCGACGGGCCTGTGCAGGAAACAGGAGGTCGAGTAATCAGCGACCCACGCCATCCAGAGGAGGAGGAGAGGGAAGCGCACCCCTCGCGGATCTCGCTCGTGTCGGTGCCTTCGAACCCGCGGCCCTTGCCCGCGACGCCAAGCCCAAAGCGGTCGTTGCGCATCGCCTTGTCAACCTCCTCGGCGTTGACCTCGTATCCCTCCTCGTCGACGTCGCGCCCACGCGGCTTGTAGATGGCCGCCGCGGCCGACGAACCCGAGAAGAGGGGCTTGTCGTACAGGTTGTACGAGTCGGACGACCCAAACGACGCAGAGTACTGCTCGCGGTTGAAGAGGCGCGCGTCGAGCATCGAGTCCTTGGACAGCGTCGGCTTGGCCAACCCGAGCGCGATCTTCTCCGAGATGTCGCGGCCCGTCGCCCTGTGCGCGCGCGAGAAGAGCACACGGCCCCGAGAGTCAGCGCACATCCCAATGGGGAGCCGTAGTTCATGAGAGAGAGAGGGACACACTTGGCGAGGACCTTTGCGCGCTGCTCGGTGCCCATGTGACTCATGCGCAGCTCGCGCTCGCGCTCCTTCCTCCTCTCGCGGCGCATCTCGTCGCGCTCGCGCGCGGCCCTGCGGTCCTCCTCCGTCTCGCCCTCGTCCTCCTCCCTGTCCTCGTCCTCGTCGCTGCGGGGCGACCCACCCGCCGCAGTGCTCGGCGCGCGCTGGCCCTGCGCGCCACGCTGGATCGCAGCCTCCTCCTCGTCCTCGCTGTCGGACCCGTACCCGGCCATGGCGGCGCCGAGCCCGCCCGCGCTCATCGCCGCGGGCGCAGCAGCAGCAGACGACGACGAGGGCTGGACGACGACGCCCGAGCGCTCCTCGCGCGCGCGCTGCGCCAGCATGCGCAGGTTCTCCTCCTTGGCCTCCTTCTCCTTTGCGGCGATCTTCTGCTGCATGAGGGCGCGCTGGCGCACCTCCTCGCGCGCGTGCCGGTCGGCGACGTAGAGCGCCTCGGAAAACTGGGCAAAGCGGTCGTTGATGTGCACCTGCGAGCGAGGACGGGTGTGAGCGGTGAAGACCATGGCCCACGCCGTAACCCCCAGCAGGTCGGCTACGGGTATGCGGGCGAGCAGAGGACGACGAGACTCACGTCCTGCAGACCACGCCCGTCGGCCGCCAACCGCTTGTCGAGCGGGATCGTGTAACCCTTGTTGTTCTTCCAGTTGGACACGCACGGCGGGATCATCCACTCCTTCTGCTCCTGCGCCGTCACCTTGCGCGGCGGGGAGCGGAGGATGGGCGGCGGAGGAGAGGGCGGGCCGCGAGGGATCTTCTTGCCCTTGAAGCGGGGCGGCTCGAGCGGGTCCTCGACGACATCCATCTGTTGCCACGCAACAAATTCACCGCACCTCGTCAGCTGATCAGAGAGAGCAGACGCCGGGGCGCAGACGAAGCGGCCGACGCACCATCTTGATGATCTTCTGCTTTTCGACACCGCCGTTCTGAGGCGTGTAGCGCATGTACGTAACGTCTCCTCCAACCTGCTGCACGTTCTTGGGCTGTGCGGCCTTGATCTTGCCCTGCACGAGGCGCTCAAGCGCTGCCTTTGTGCGGTCCGTCGTGGACTGGACCTCCTCCTCCGAGGGCCGCTCCATGGCCATGACGTCCTTCTCGACGTCGGTGCGCTGCGACAGAGGGACGAGGTCCTTGAAGGACGACTGGACGTGCACGCCGTTGCGCTGGCCTTGCTGGGCTGTTTTGAGGGGCCGGGAAGGGGGCGAGGTCAGCTCCTGCCTCACGCACGCGCTGAGCTAGTCACAATGGGGAGCGCACCGATTGCGCCATAGTTGACATTGCCATCTGCGTCGACCTGGAGTGCGAGCGTGTTGCCGGACGAGGTCTGCACAGTGTCGAGCGATGAGGATGAGCGTCAGCAAGCGGGCTCGACCAGGAGAGGCGCCGGGGGTGTGGGAACTGCGTCCAGCGCCTCGATGGAGGATCACGCACCTTCTTCCTTCCCAACTCGAGCGGGTACTGGGCGACGTGGCACTCCGGGTAGGCGCCGCCGTCTCCAAAGTCGGCCTGGGCTTTGGGCTTCCAGCCCTTGCGCTGGCCGTAGGGCGGGACGTTGGCGCCCTGGACTGCTACTGCGGATGAACTCTGTGCGGGCTGGGCCGGGCCCGAGGCGGCTTCGTCGGCGGGAGCCGAGTGGAGTGGCGCGGGGAGGCTGCAGAGGGAGACGAGGGGGAGAGAATGGGGGTCAGCTCTGGCGCGCGGATGGTGTGGGGCCAGTGCTGGAGAAGGTACACACCTGGAGAAGAGGGCGGCCATGGTGTGCCTTGTGAGCGCCAGTGACGAGCCAAAGCTCCCCTTCCTTCCCCTCCCCTTGCTACTCCCCTCGAGTTGCCCCCTGTCTTTCGAGCGCTCACCCCTTCTCTCTCGCGACACCTGTCAGCCCAGTCCCGTCAGCACTGATATGGTCTGCCTGCTAGACTGTCACTCTCAGACGCACCCTTCAGCTGTCCTGGACCCTGCGCGCCCGCCCCCTCTTTTCGTTACCCCGTCTTTTCCTCGATCTCGCGCGAGAGCGTTCGCCCCAGCTTTTTGGTCGTTTGACTCCTCTTCGTCGTCTCCTGCTCGAGCTCGACGGCGCCACCCGAGATCGCGCCAGCAATTGGGACCCCGCCGTCCCCACGAGCCACGCAGCCGCCCTCGACCCGATCCGCCGCGGCCTCCTCCTTCTCCTGCGCCAAGTTCAACGTTGCGGTCGAAACCCCTCTCGCCATTCGCAGCGGACGCCTTCAGCCAGACGAGCGACGACAATGCTTCCTCTCGAGGCACAGACGAACGACCCCGCCGCGACCAAGCCAGGCGACGGCGCGGAGGAAGCCGCGAGGCAGACCATGGCAGAGCGACGACTCGTGCGCAAGGTCGACATGCTCTTGATGCCGGTCCTGTTGTGCTCGGCAGGGCTCCAGTACTACGACAGTGCGTCGGCCAGGATCCTGTGCTCTCGGTCGGCCGACGAGCTGACCTCCTCTTCCCTCACCCTGCCCTTGCGGCGCTCGTTGTGCTCGTGCAGAGGCTGTGCTCGGTTCTGCGGCCATCTTTGGCATCATCAAGGATCTCGGGCTGTCGACGACGCACATCGACCCAGAGACGGGCAAGGCCGTCGTCTCGACGCTGCGGTACTCGACTGCCTCGTCCGCATTCTGTGCGCTTTGCTCTCCTCGCACCATGGCTCCTTCTTGCAGCAGGGCCTGTGCTGACGACTGCAGTGTGCAGACTGGGGCTACATCGTCGCTGTGCTGCCCTTTGCGCTGCTCCTCCAACGCTTCCCCTTGGCCAAGACGCTCAGCGCCTGCATGTCCGTTGCTCGTGTCTCTCTTCGGCAATCCTGCGTCCGCTCCTGGCTGACCTTGTTCCTCCTACCTCTTCGCAGCTTCCTGTGGGGCGTCACCGCCCTCCTCACGATCGTGTGCACCTCGTACGAAGGCCTCGTCGTTCAGCGTATTTTCTTAGGGGTCCTCGAATCCTCCATCTCGCCTGGCTTCGTCCTCATCACCTCGCAGTGGTACAAAAAGTCGGAACAGGCCGCCCGACTCGGGATCTGGTACAGCGCGACGGGCATCTTTTCCGCCTTTTCAGGCATCGTCAACTATGGGCTCGGAAGCGCCAGCGGGTCCTTTGCGCCCTGGAAGCGCATGTACTGTGCGTCGGGGTCCTTCTCCGCCTCGTATATCGTGCACTTGACTCAGACCGTCCCGCCCACAGGTTTCGCCGGCGGCCTGACCATCCTCTTCTCCCTCATCGTCCTCGTCGTCGTTCCGGACTCGCCGCGCACGTCGCAGCGCTGGTTCAATGACGACGAGAGGCAGATCCTCATCCGCCGATCGCGCGAGAACATGAGCGGGCGGGTCGAGCTCGGCGGGTTCAAGTGGCGTCAGGCCAAGGAGGCGGCGCTGGATGTCAAGATTTGGCTATTCATGATCATGGGCGCGGGCATCTAGTGAGTCCTGCTTCCGTTCAAGGCTCGTGACCGTGTACACAGCTGACATCGCCCTCCCCTCAAGCGTGCGTCTGTTCTGGAGACCCGCCCGGACCTCCCTCGAGTCCATACTGACTCTGTTTCTCCCCGTCTCCAGGTCTGCAATGGCGCCGTCACCGCCTTTGCGTCGCAGATCGTCAAGAGCTTTGGCTACTCGTCCTTGACGACGATTGCCATCTCGATGTGCGTGCCCCGTGCTTACTCGCGTCGTAGCGAGGGCCGGCAGTCGCTGACGGCTTTCCTTCGACCCTCTCTCGACGCAGTCCCGCGGGTGTTGTGCGTCTTCCTCCGCCATACTGACACCTCTCGGCGCACGCGTTCGCCGCTGTGCACACCCCGCGTCCCCGTGCTGACTCCCTCCGGTTCGGGCGCAGTTCACGGCCGTCTTCATCTACTTCTTCACGTGGCTCTCGTCCAAGTGGAAGAATGGCCTCACGATCTTGCTGCCCATCTCGTGCCTGCCCGTCATCGTCGGCGCGACGATCATCTACTGCGCGTCGTGGGAGCGTCGCGGCGTGCCCCTCTTCGGCTCGTTCCTGCTCGCCACGTTCGGTTCCCGTGCGTGCTGTGCTCCCTACTGTCATGCTGAAGCACCGGGAACACCCAGAGTCCAGCGCTGAACCCGCCCGCGCCGCTCCCGCAGCCTACGTCCTCCTCCTCGCCCTCTCGACGTCCAACGTCTCTGGCTCGACCAAGAAGTCCATCTCGGCCGGCGCCATCTTTGTCGGTTACTGCGTGGGCAACATCATCGGGCCCTACACCGTCTTCATTGATGAAAGGGCCGTCAAGTACCGCTCGACGTGGATAGCCTTGTACGCCGCGCTCGGAGGCGTCTGCCGTGCGTCCCTCCTCCACCCTCTCTTTCTCCTGTTGACGCTGACAGGCTCACACTTGACCCGCACGCAGTCTGCTCCCTCGCCCTCCGCTTCGTCCTCGCGCGCGAGAACGCTCGCCGGGACGCCCGCGACGCCGCGAGCGCCGACGTGACTCCCGGCGGCGAGAAGCACGACGGCGACTCGGTCGCGCTGTCGGCCGAGGAGCGCGACAAGGAGTACGAGCGCGTCGAGAGAGAGGACTTGACCGACATGGAGAACCGGGCGTTCCGGTACACGCTCTGAGGAGGATCTGAGCGAGCTGTCGCGATCGTTTCATTTTGGGTTTCCGGGGCATTCAACTGCAGTGCTGCATTTCATAGACGTACCTGTTCGCGGTGTTGACCTGGTGCTCGCTCGTGTGCCTCGCGAGCGAACCGGAAGAAAGCGCGCGCGATCGCGTCGTCGAGGGGAAGCGACCCGCCTACGCTCCTCACCAGCTGGTCGTCTACCTTGTCGCACCGAGCAGTACATCGAGATACACCTTACCAGAGCTACGCGCGCATCAACACAGCAGCATGCCCTACACCCCCTTGGGCGCCGAGGGCGAGTCTCCTCTCCATCATCCAACTTACCCAGCCTATGACCCTCCCTCGGCCTCGCACGACCTGTCCGACATCCGCGCCGTCTCCTACGACGACCAGTACGACAACGCAGGCTTCATCGGCGACGACGCGCGCCGCCCGCCCAGTTTCCACTCGCACGACGAAAGGGCCGGCGGAACGGGAGGGGGACGACCCATGTCGCCCGGCGCGGGCCTGTACCTCGGCGAAGGCGACGCATCGATGACGTTTGACGCGCCGTCGTGCCTCACGCGGGCGTACGACTCGCGGCAAGAGGTGTACGACCCGGACCTCGAGCTGCACCTCGAGCCGCCCGCACCGCTGTACACGCGCGCGAGGCGACGAGCCGGCGGCGGCGTGGCGAGGGCCGACGCGAGGGAGTGGGAAGAGGACGTCAAGGACCCAGCGGAATTCGAGGACAGCTTCGAGGCGGGAAGGGAGGTCGATGCGGAGGACGGCGACGAGCACGAGGGGGGAGACAGCCCGGCGCTGAGCTTTGCGGGCGGGTTTGGCGCACCTCCGACGGTGCGTAGCTTCCCCTCTCAGTGCCTGGTGCGGTCCTGAGCCAGACCGCCCGCAGCTGACCTTGCGCCGTCCCGCAGACCGCGCACCTCCGCCGCAAGAACCTGCAGAACCGCCGCGTCAAGCTCACCGAGGGCAACCTCGTCATCCCCTGTGCCATCCCGACGCGCCTGCTCGGCTTCCTTCCGCGCAAGGACGGCGACGAGTTCACCCAGACGCGCTACACGGCCGTGACGTGCGCGCCGGAGGACTTTGACGCGCGGAACTACACGCTCAGGCCGTCGATGTACGACCGTCAGACCGAGCTCTTCATCGTCGTCACCATGTGCGTGGTCTGAGCCCGTTTGCGGAGATGCTCGGACGGGGCTGACGAGGCTGCCCGCGCAGGTACAACGAGGACGAGCAGCTCTTCTGCCGCACGATGCACGGCGTCATGAGTGCGTCAGCGAGATCATTCCCAGAGGTCCTGTGCTGACTGCGGCACGCCCACAGAGAACATCTCGCAGCTGTGCAAGCGCAAGAAGTCGGCGACGTGGGGTCCCGACGGTTGGAAGAGTACGCCCTCGCGCTTTCCCTGATTTGCCTCGGACGGACTAACCTCGATCGTTTGCAGAGGTCGTTGTCTGCATTGTCGCCGACGGGCGCAAGGCCATTCACCCGCGCGTGCTCGACTGGTGCGCTCGCTTCTCGAATTCTGCAGAGACCGGCGCCTGACCAACCTCGCACATAGCCTCGCCGCTCTCGGCGTCTACCAGCCCAACGTCGCGACCAACCAGATTGACTCGCAGCCCGTGCAGTGCCACCTCTACGAGCACACGACCCAGATGTCAATCGCACCCGACATGACCTTTCGCGGGCTCGAGAAGGGCATCGTGCCCTGTCAGATCATGTTCGCCCTCAAGGAGAAGAAGTGCGTCGCTTCCGCGCTTCCGGGGCCTGACCAAAACGTTCGTTTCTGACCTGCACGCCGTCCCGCAGCGCCAAGAAGATCAACAGCCACCGCTGGGCCCTGCAGGCGTTCGCGCCGCAGCTCGACCCGCGCGTTGTCATCCTCATTGATGTCGGCACAACTCCTGAGAAGGGCTCGATCTACGAGCTATGGAAGGCGTTTGACGTGCGTCTCGCCTGTCCTTCTCGCCGCATGGCGCTTCGTCTGACCGCCTCTCCTCTACCCCACGACGCAGCTCAACTCGAACGTCGGAGGCGCGTGCGGGGAGATTGTCACGATGAAGGGCAAGTGGTGGACCGGCCTGCTCAAGTGCGTGCTCGCCAGCTCAGTCCGCTCGGCCGCCGGCAGCTGACTTGTGCCCCGCACCGCAGCCCACTCGTCGCCGCGCAGAATTTCGAGTACAAAATCTCGAGTTTGTCGAAACTCATCTGCGCCTCTATTCGGCATCCCTGACTCGATGCGCCGCGCAGACATCCTCGACAAGCCGCTCGAGTCGATCTTTGGCTACATTAGCGTTCTCCCCGGCGCCTTCTCTGCCTGTGCGTTCCCCTACTTCAAGAACACGTTGTTCGAGCTTTCCTCTGACGCTACACCCCGCTCGCAGACCGCTACATCGCGCTCAAGGTGACCCGAGCTTGACTCGCCCGTCACGATTCCCCCCCCCCCTTGCTGACCCACTCTGCCTGCAGAACGACGAGCTCGGTCACGGACCGCTCGCGAGCTACTTCAAGGGCGAGCACCTCGCCGGCCACGACGCCGACCTGCAGACGTCCAACATGTACCTCGCCGAGGACCGCATCCTCTGCTGGGAGCTCGTCGCCAAGCGCGGTCACGCGTGGGTCCTCAAGTACGTCAAGGCCGCCAAGGGAGAGACGGACGTCCCCGACTCGATCGCAGAGTTCATCGGACAGGTGCGCTGAGCCTGTCGTGTCCGCTCGAGCCCACCTTCCTCGAGCTGACGGGTCCGCTTCGCCCCTGAAGCGCCGGCGCTGGCTCAATGGATCCTTCTTCGCCGGCGTCTATGCCCTCACGCACACGTTCCAGCTCTTTGGGACGCAGCACTCGAAGCGCAAGATCTGCTTCCTCATGCTCCAGGCCGTCTACAACCTCATCAACGTCGTCTTCAGCTGGATCGGCCTCTCGTGCGCCCCTTTTTCCCCAGTTTCTCTCCCTGGGCCTTCACTGACGTAGATTGGGTGTGTGCAGGTCGTATTGGATCTTTTTCATGGCGAGACGCGACTCCTCCTGCTTGATCCTCGCGCCGAGCCGTCGTTCGCCTAGCTGACCTTCCACTGGTCCCTCTCGCTCGCTCACACAGGTGCTGACGACGTCGCTCGAAGATCCGACCTTCAACATCCCGCACATCGCCGTCGCCAACCGCATCATGCAGTACGCCTACAGTGCGTCTCTCGCGCCGACTTCTCTTTTGCTCCCATCTTTTGCTCCCGGGCTAATGCGCACTGTCTCCCTCGCACTCCAGTCGGTGCCGTGATCGCCTCGTTCCTCATGTCGATGGGCAACAGGCCGAAAGCGGCGCACTGGAAGTACATGGGTGTCGTGCGTCTTTCTCGCTGCCCCGCCGCCCCCCCCTGCGGCCAGTTCTCGTCAGACTGACGCGCGCGTTATCCTTCCTCAGATCATCATCTTCTCGACGACGACGGCCTACATGTTCGGGGCGGCCGGGTTCTGCGTCTACAAGGCGGTCGAGCAGTCGGGCGACTCGCTCATCATGGCTCAGATCGTCGTCAGTCTTGTGTCGACCTATGGGGTCTACGTCCTTGCCTCCATCATTGCCCTCGACCCTTGGCACATCGTCACGTCGATGGTCCAGTACATGCTGCTCGCGCCCCTCTACATCAACTTGCTCGCCATCTACGCAAACTCCAACCTGCACGACTTCTCGTGGGGTTCGTCGCCTTTCCTCGACGTGTGCGGCCCTTTGACCTTCCGTGCTGACCCTGATCCCTCTCTTCAGGCACCAAGGAGCAGAACGAGTCGCTCATCGACCTCGGCATCACCCGCAAAGTCGGCCAGAACGAGGTCGACATGGCCCTCCCTGCGGACCAGACCGACATTGGTGCGCTTGACAAGACCGGGAGATCCGTACTGAGGCTGTTGCTGATCCGATCGGGGGCCCGCAGACTCCGTCTACGACAAGTCGCTCCACAACCTCAAGACGCGCCCGATGATCGTCCCTCCGCCTCTTTCGAACAAGCAGAAGGAGGAGGCGGTCCGCGACCACTACCAGAGCATCCGCACAAACGTCCTCCTCAGTTGGGTGCTGACGAATGTGAGTCGCGCTTCTCGCCATCGCGGTCCGTGCGACGGCTGACCTCCGCCCCACAGGCCCTCCTCGTCGCCGTCATCCTCGAAGGAGACTATGCGTCGACGTTCTCGTCGGGTGGAGGAAACGGCCGGACCCAGATCTGTGTGTCTTTGTCCTTGTCTTTGAGCCGAGAGACCCGCCCTGACCACGCCCGGTGCAGATCTCGTCCTCATCCTTGTCGTCGTCGCCGTCATGTCGATGATCCGGTTCATCGGCTCCACCGCGTATGTCATCGACGGCTACGTGCGTGTCGTCGGCGGCTTCATCCAGCGGCGGCTGTTTGCGCGCCGCCAGGCCGGGCAGCAGTCCCAGGTCCGCCGCCGCGCGCCCTTGAGCGAGGCGGGCACCGAGGTCAAGAGCGAGAAGGTCGATGGAGTGGAGGACGATGCGGGGAGCATCATCGAGCGAGACCAGGTGGCGTCGTCGTCAGCGAGGGGGACCGACAGCGCGTGGTACGCCCGCGGCTGAGCCTCGAGGTGCTCATTCTCCCGTTTTGCTTCGTTCCGGCCAGGTGCCCTTATTTCCCCGTAGCGTCCACACTTTCGCATTTCACAAGCAGTGTCCTCTTGATGCGCGGACGGGATTCGGCGAGCACGGCCGAGGATCGAGGCTGCCTCGCACCGCCTCCGCCGGACACCACCTCGCGACCTCGCAAAGACGTGCCTCGCTGCGTCTGAGCTTGGCGCTGCGCAGCGTCGTCTCCGCGCGGCCTTGACTCCTTGTTCGCTGGTTGCACTTCGCCTTCGAACGCGTGTATGAAGCGTGAGTCGCTGTCGCCGGCTTCGAACATGTCAACCCGGCCGGGTCGCAGCGGCGCGCAGAGGGCATCGACTGCGCACGCGCGCGCTGCGCCGTGTTTTTGTCGTCGCCGCGACTTGCTGACTTTGTTACACGCTGCAGATCCCCAACAGCCACAGCAAGCACACTGGCACGCTGGGTACTACTACCCGCCGCTGGGCGCGCCGCACCCTTACAACGGTCACTTGCACCAGCCTCAGCCCGGAGTCGGTCCTCGCTTCACAGCCCGGGTAGCCTTTCCCTACACAATAGTTCGGCTGACACGCTTGCATCCTCGCAGAACGCACCTCACTACCAGCCGCACCCGCAGATGATCGTCACGCAGCCGGCCGAGCGAGAACGCGGCGGAGGATGCTGCGGCACCTGTTGCGGCACCTGCTGCGGCATCTGCACGGGGTTGTGCTGCGCAGAGGTCTGCTGTTGCTGCTGCTGAGCAGGGCGGCGGTCCGAGGTCGTCGAGGCGGCGACATGGAAACCTTCCGGCGGTCAAAGCGTCTCATCTTTCAAGCTGTCACCATCCGCCCCTTGTTGTCGCACTTTCAGATCTGGCATAGACAGTGTAACGCTTCTTCATCACTTCAAAACGGGAACCGTCGGTCAATGCAGCGCGCCAGAACGAATGCCGAGCGTGCCTCGAGAGCCTTCTCAAGTTTGACTCGCCGTCGTGCCCTTTTGAGCGCGTCACTGCGGCAACGACAAGTCTGGTGCAGTGTGTGTAAGGTGGTACGATTCGAGAGCATGGCGCACGAGGGCCGAGGTCAACCTGTCTGTCACTCGACGACGACAACGACGACGGCTGCTTTTTGTGAAAGCACGCACCTTGGCGTACTCGTTGGCCTCCTCGGCCGTGAATGCGCCCGAGTTCTTGAGCAGGTCGACAAAGCAGACGGCGATGCCTGCGGGAGCGAGAGCGGGCGGA
The DNA here is from genome assembly GCA_006352295.1 of Rhodotorula diobovata. Taxonomy (NCBI): domain Eukaryota; kingdom Fungi; phylum Basidiomycota; class Microbotryomycetes; order Sporidiobolales; family Sporidiobolaceae; genus Rhodotorula; species Rhodotorula diobovata. Next base: position 48,026 of record SOZI01000064.1, on the reverse strand, counting down.
GGGGGAGGGGGGGGGGGTCAGCCCAGGTCGACCTCCCGGGCACTCGTACGAGCTACGAGCGAGGGAAAAGCGCCACTCACAGCCGTCGACGTTGAGAATAGCGTGTCCCTCTAGCGCTGCAAGTGACCCAGCACTGCGGCACCGCCAGGCCGGGGCCCCGAGGCCTGAGCGAAGCGAGGCTTGAGAGCCTCCGCGCAAGCCTGCCGCCTCGTGTGCGAGCGCGTCATTGCGGCATGGACGCAGTCTTAGGGTGCGACAGGTGGGGCCGACTCGAGAGCATGGCGCACGAGCGCACGGGACTCGGCTTTCCTTCTGCCTCTCACCTTGCTCGAGAGGTCGTTGGACGGAGGGCACAGAAACGACCGTTGCGGCGAGAGCGATTGAACGAGAGAGAGAGTACTGCCCAAAAAGAGAGAGAGAGAGAGAGAGGAGGCGCGGTCTAGACCAGGGCACGAGACAAGACGAGGGGGAGGAGGAAGAGACGACGACGACGACGACGAGGGGGCATCTACTTGCGCTCCGTGGCGAGGATGCGCGGGTTGAACGGCTCGATGTGGATGTCGTCGGCCGGGTGACGGTACAGCGGCTGCTTGAGGCGCTTCTGGTCGCTGCGGGTCGGGAGGGGAGGGGGAGGGGGAGGGGGAGGGAGTCAGTCTTGTGGCTCGGCGCCGCAGCTGGGGACAGCGAGACGGGGACGCACAGGTAGTGACCGCAGAAGCCGATCGAGCGACCGAGGACAAAGAGACCGTTGAGCGTGCCAATCTGAGGAGGGGAGAAGGAAGGGGGTCCGAGGTCAGCCTGGCTCGACGACGGCTGCTCTTTGTGAAAGCACGCACCTTGGCGTACTCGTTGGCCTCCTCGGCCGTGAATGCGCCCGAGTTCTTGAGCAGGTCGACAAAGCAGACGGCGATGCCTGCGGGAGCGAGAGCGGGCGGAGGGGGAGGGGGGGGGGGTCAGCCCAGGTCGACCTCCCGGGCACTCGTACGAGCTACGAGCGAGGGAAAAGCGCCACTCACAGCCGTCGACGTTGAGAATAAGCGTGTCCTTCTTAGCGCTGGTAACGTCCTCGACTGCAGTAGGAGGAAGTGGGAGAAGGAGGGGGGAGGGGGAGGAGGAGGCGGAGGCGGCCAAGGTCAACTCGGCGCTCCGCGCCAGACGGCTCGCTGCGCTCGCAGCAACACAGAGAGGACTGCAGACGCACCAGCGAGGGCGTACTCGAGCATCTTGGTCGAGGGGAAGTGCTTGAAGACGTAGTTCTTGACGAGCTCGACACGCTTGTCCCTGCAGGCGGTCGACGACAACGGTCAGCACAGTTCTGTCAGGCGCCTTCGGCGCATTGCAGAGCAGAGACAGAGGAAGAAAGAGGGGAAAAGAAAGAAGAGGGCACGCACGGGTTGGCCTTGGACTTGATCTTGTGGCCGATACCGGGGATGAGCTTGTTGGCCTTGCGCATCGAGTCGACAAACTCGCGGGGGGTCAATCCCGCCTCGAACGCGCGCGTGAACTCGGCCGCGGCGCCGTCGAGGGCGCCACCGAAGCGGTCGCCGATGGTGAGGAGGCCGGCGACGAGCGACGAGACGAGGTCCTTGCCCGCGCGGGCCGTGATGACGGTCGTCATGGCGCCCGAGACGGCAGGGCCGTGGTCGGCCGTGAGCATGAGGACCATCTCGAGGAACTTGGTCGCGTAGCTGGGGAGGCGGCGCTTGAACCACAGGAGCGAGAGGACGCCACCGATGCCGATGTCCTCCTCGAAGACCTGTGAGATGGGCATGCCGGCGTAGAGGAGCTCCTGGCCGCGCTCGTCCGAGATGGTCGAGATGAAGGCGGCCGGCTTGCGGACCATGCCGAGCTCCTGAGCCCACTTGTAGTCGATCGGGATCTGAGGCGGCGCGACCTCGGGCTTGGGCTGGATCGAGCCCTCGGCGACGAGCTTGTCGTACGTCTCCTTGAGGACCTGGGGCAGGTCCTCGAACGTCGGCGGGACGATGAAGCCCGCGGCGCGCATGGCGTTGTTCTTGGACTCGGCCGTCTCGAGGTCCGAGTTGGCCATCGAGCCGGCGTGGCCAAACTGGACGTCGGTCGCAAACATCTTGGCGCACGTGCCAATGGCCCACGCGACGATGGGCTTCTTGATCTGGCCCGACTTGACGGCTTCGATGACGCGGTACTCCTCGATGCCGCCAACCTCGCCGAGGAGGACGAGGAGCTTGCAGTTGGGGTCGGCCTCGTAGCGCAAGAGGTGGTCGATGAAGGTCGTGCCCGGGTAGCGGTCACCGCCGATGGCGATGCCCTCGTACGTGCCGTTGGTCGTGTTGGCGAGGATGTTGTTGAGCTCGTTCGACATGCCGCCCGACTTGGAGACGTAGCCGACCGACCCGGCGCGGTACAGCTTGGACGCGAGGATGTTGTCGATCATGCCGCCCGTGTTGCCGATGCGGAAGCAGCCGGGCTTGATGCCGCCAACCGTCGCAGGGCCAATGATGATGACCTTCTTCTGCTCGGCGGCGTGGAGGATCTCGCGCGCGTGGCGCTCAGGGACGCCCTCGGCAATGAGGGCGATGGCCTTGATCTGCGAGAACTCGAGCGCCTCGAGCGTCGACTGGTAGACCGAGCGCGACGACGCAAAGTTGACGACGACGTCGGCGTCGGGGCACTTGGCGACGGCCTCCTGCATCGACTGGAACACGGGGAGGAGCGTCTCCTTGGTGCCCCAGTAGAACTTCTGGACGTGGTGCCCGCCGAAGGGGTAGACCATGGCGGCGACCGACGGGATCTGGCGACCGCACGCAAAGTCAAAGTCGAGCATGCCCTGGATCGCACGCGGCTGGAGACCGTAGACGATCGAGCGCGTGTTCTCGTCAAAGGGGCGGTACCACGGGCGGCCCTCGGTCGCGTGAACCTTGTCCTGGAAGTCGACAATGTTGTCCTGGGGCTGCTCGCGCTTGCCCGTCTGCGCCTCGGCGGGGAGCGGCTTGGACGCCTGCGTCGGCGACGAGGGCTGAACCGGCGTGAGGGTGCCGTCGCGCGACGACGCGGCGGCCGCCTTGAGGAGCGACGCCGGGGTCGTCTTCTTGATGCCGAGGCCGAGGGGCACGATCGACGTGATGTGGTCGTCGGGGCCGAAGACCTGGATCTCGACGCCGAGCGTCTCGCCGAGGAGGCGCATGGCCTTGAGGCCCTCCTGGTAATTGGGGCCACCGCGGCGGACAAAGATGCGGACCTTGTGCTCCTGGAGGCGGTGCTGGTACTCCTTGAGGGCCGTGATGATGCCCTTGAACGTCGCCGCGACGTTGGTGAAGTTGGCAATGCCGCCGCCGATGAAGAGGACCTTGCCCTCGGGGTGAGGCGTGCCGCGGGTCATGAGGTCGACTGCGCGAGGGGAGGGGAGCGGGGCGGGAGGTCAGCGACGGCGCTCCTTCTCTCACGACGAACCCAGAGAGAGCGAGAAAGGGACGCACGGATGGTCTTGGCGTACTCGTACGTCTGGGTCTGCGTCGGCGCGCCCGAGTACTCGCCGTAGTTGGCGAGCTCGTGAGCGAAGCCGTGCGCGGCGATGGCGTCACTGCGCGACGAGGGAAGTGAAGGGAGGGCAGCGAGGTCAGCAATATGCTCGCAGTGTCAGGACAGCCGCGAAGCAGAAGAGAGCGCAAGGCGACGCACGAGTAGACGACCGAGGCACCACCACCGGCGACCATGGTCCACACGCGGCCCTCGGCGTTGAGGACCGTGAGCTTGAGCGACGCGCCGGTCGAGCCGTCGAGCTTGGCAATGTAGGCCTCCTCCTTGGTCAAGTCGCGACCAAAGGGCGGCGGCCAGAACATCGGGGGGCCCTTGTCGGCCGAGATCTTGCCGTTGGCCGACGCGGCGGCCGCGGCGGGGTTGATGACCGAGGGGTCGCGCGCGATGGCCCACTTGGGGCCGACGATGAACTCGGCCGTCTGGTCGAGCTTGGCGGCCATGTCGAGGTACGAGATGTCGACCTTGCCCGTCGAGGGGTTCTCGACGGCGACGAGCGGGTTGATCTCGAGGTAGGCAAAGTGGAGGTCGACGTAGACGGCGTACAGGCGGACGACAAAGTCGACGAGGGCGTCGAGGCGCTCGGCACCCGTCACGTCGCGCAGGAGCTGCGTCTTGATCTCGTCGCGCGAGGGGAGCTCGCCGCCGACGGGGACGAGGAGCGTGAGCGCCTTGGCGTCGACGTCGCCGACGTCGACACCGCCCTCGTGGGTGAAGAGGATCACGTCGCCCTCGCGGACCGAGTTGATGCAGATGTAGTACTCCGAGTCGGACGGGTGCGGGCAGAGGGGCTCGACGATAAAGTTGGTCAGGGTGCCCGTCGTCTTCTCGACCTGTTTGTGAGTGCGTGCGCGTCCACAGGTGTCAGCAACGAGCTCTCGAGCGCGAACAAAGTGGCGCAGAGGAAGTAGAGACGAACCTGGACCTGCTTGCCGGCGCGCTCCTGGATCCACTTCTTGCCCTCGTCCCAGGTCTTGTTCAGCGCGCTGCACGTGTCGCGCTTGTCAGCAGCTGATCATGAGGGAGTCAAGGACCAATGAGAGACGCACAGGAGGCCAGCCTTGCCACGGCGCTTGATGAGCTGGTCGGGCTTGACGACGAGCTTGTCGGTGAAGACCCAGTGCGGGAGCGAGCCATCAGGGGTAATCGAGTTGGTCTCCGGGTCCCACGAGACCTGTTTGCGGTGCGAGGGACGAGGTCAGCGGCGAGTTTCGAGGGCTCGGGGTGGGGTTGGGTGAGGGGCGCGAGCGATCAGGGTTGAGGGGTGCGAGCGAACCCCGAACTCGCGTGCGATCTCGACGGCGCGAGTTGGCATGGGTTTGTGGAGTGTAGCTCGACAGCCTGAGCGGCGTGGACACGAAGATCGCGCGAGGGGTCACGTCGAACGAGTCGAGGGACCGGCATTCGTCGCCGAAACCGGCATCGACGTGTGGGGCTCGTGGCAAGCTGGCGCTCGGCGCAACCGACGCAGAAAGTTGCACATGTGGCATATTTGGGTGCACGCGCAAGAAAGAGGTGGGTGTGAGGGGGGAAAGAAAGGGGCGCGACGAACCTGGGCGACCTTGACCTCGGGCGAGGTGAAGCCCTCGCGCGCCTGGACCTTGGAACCGACGGTAGGGGCGCGGGCGAGGTGGTAGGCGACGAGGAGCTTGGCGTCGAACTCGCGGATGGGCTGTCAGGGGTTGAGCGGGGTCAGTACAGAGGTGGTGGGGGAGGAGGGGTGCGCGCTGGGTGAAGGCGACGAAAGAGCGGGGAGCCGCACCTTGGAGGCCATGGTGAGGGTGCGAGTGAGGGACGAGCGGGTATAGGTGGAGGAAGGGGAGTCGCTCTTGAGGCGGAGAGGAGGAGCGAGAGTGAAGGGAGGGAGGACAAGCGACAGCAAGCACAGCGAGCGAGGGTTGGGTCGACCCAGCGGCAGCAACCCCCCCACCGCCCTCTCCCCTCTCGCCTGCGTGTCCTGTGTGGTGCAATCCCCACTCTGTTGCACCCTCTCAAGCCACTACACCCACCCCCTGGAACCAACCAAAGTGATCCCGCCCCCGACGGCTGACGGCTCGTTGTATGCGCCTCGAGCGTAGTGTCGTCCCACCCTTTGTCAGTTGCTCGCTCGACGTCCCTCTACGCCTTCCTCCTCTCTCGACCTACGTGCTGTCGTGCCCAAATCGTAGTCGACGGTCGATACAGCCGGTTGGACGACGTGACGAGGTCAGGCGAGGGGTGCGACAGACGAGGCGGTGCAGCCCAACCCGCTCGAGCCTGCATTCAACAGGGTTGGCTTGGGGCGAGCTTAGAGTTGGCGGCGGGGCGAGGGGGAAGGGCACAGGCAGGGTTCACGACGGTCCAGCAGGGACATCCTGGTCGTGCATGCAAGGAAGCCAACCCATCAAACCCCGTGCGGGCTTGCGTTGCCCCGCTCCACACTCGTCTCGCGGTCGCCTCCGACACCTCGTCGACTTGCCCGCGGCTTTTCGCCGCTTCGATTCGAGCGATTCGCGACAGGGCAATCTCCATCCGTACAAATCAGATCTCCGAATAGAGAATGTCCGCGTCATGCGGCACTCGTCCGCTCGAGCGCAGGACCGGCGCGCCTTGACCCCGTCGACGTCTCGACCCTCTTGCAGCCCGCCCTCCCGCTGCCACCATGCGCGGGCGATTTCTGTGCATTTTCTGCATCAACTTTCTCCATCATCGCTTCGATACAGTGTCGTCAGTCAGCTGACCCGACGCGCCCGAGCAGGCCACAGCCGCTGCCCGGCCCTCTCCTCGCGCCCGAGGCCAGAGTCGCGCACTGATATCCACGAGAGCCCAGCTACCCGCGCAATCTCCGTCAGTGCACACTTTTCTGTGAGCGCTTTCCTCAGAGGATCGCTGGAAAGAGTGCGGCAGCGTGCTCAACATGGTGCTTTTGCCTGCGCTCGTCGCGGGCGACGTAGTCGACCCGCTCGGCTCAGTTCAGGCTGAGCGTCGCCCTCTCTTGCGTTGCGGGACAGCAGGCATGCCCCGAGCTTTGCAGGGAAGCTACTCCGGCCTGTGGAGGCGCGAGGGCTGCGGGCTGCGACAGGCATGACCCGCCTGCTCTCCTCGGCAGAGGTCCGTACGCGGGCTCGACCCGAAGCACGAGCTCGCGCTTCGCCAGCAAGTTCAAAGGTCGGGCATCTGACAACTGCAGCCTTCAGCACGAGCCAAGCCGCAAGCTCGACCGGCCCTGACTTTGAGGTTTCCAGCACGCTCCCACTTTGCACACCCGCCACGAGTGTCCCGGTCATGCCTACGGGCCGCCGCAGGGTAGATACAGGCTCTGAACCCATTGACAAGACACTGCGTTGCTCCCCCGGTGGTGCTTTCCGCGCCCTGGGAGGCTGGGGCGCTGTCGAGGGTCCGTCCTCCTCCCTCGAGCCGCGCTGGCTACTCGTCCCCGTCCGCTGCCTGGCGCGGACGCATGATCGCCTAGATCAGGAATGTCTGTAGTGGTTGCCCCCAGATCACTGGACTTACCAATGGAGCCGCCCAGCCGCGTCAACGCCTCTGCGAATCGACGGGCACGGGCCCGTGCGCGGCGACCTGGTTCTCCCTGAAAGACCTCGAGCGGCTCATGCCGAGCTTGCCCAAGCTGCCTCACTGCTGAGCTGCGGGAGGCGTGCACTGCTCGCGATGCGGCGCGTCCGCTTGTTCGGCGAGCGGGGGGAAAACTGTACGCTGCTCCATCCGCCTCTTCGCCCGCGTGCCTCCCGCCAAAGCTCTCAGTCGGACCGCGTCGCAAGTACGCCATCTCCTCGCGGTCTAGTTGATCTGGGCCGCCGTGCAGCGCGATAGCAGGCCGCTCGAGCTGCACTCACGGGGCAAGCTGCGGGCCTTCCCAAGTCTGCGTTCGCGTCTCCCTGCTCGGTCGCATGCACTTCCTGCTCCCTCCATCATGCCACGCAGTCTCCTCGAGATTGGTCCGCACTGGCATCATTTGCACAGTGGTAGGGCGACGTGTTCCTGCGGGTTCCCCCCGGAGACGCCCCAGCCCGCTGTTCCGAGTCGTCCCCGCTCCGCTCCCGCTCCGCAGCTCCCGCGACAGCTCTCAGTACAGCAGCTCGTCTGCTCGTGCACGAGGCCCTTGGTCGGCAGTTTCGTGCAGCTCTACCGCGCGGCTTGCGTGCACGAGCGCGTGGCATCCAGCCCTGTCGAAGCTCTCGCAATGACGGCGACGAGGCGAAAGTGGCACTGACGACGGCGTCATTCCAAAGCAACGACTGAGGCGACCTCAAGCGGGGACTGACCAGGACTCCAACCGACGGAGGGAGGAGGGAGGGAGGGAGGGAAGGTTTGGGGAGCGGGTTAGGGAGGGTGGTTAAGGCTACAAAAGAAGGACGTGAAGGGGGAGCGTGAAGGACGGTCTACGCCTGGAAGGGTTGCCAAGGTCGAGGTGAGGGAAGCGGGGAAACGGGTGGCGGAACAACTGCTGCAACTGCGAAGGGGGTAACGAGGACGAGCAACGACGAGGAAGACGGACAAGAACGAGAGCGACGGGACGCCTCACGCCTCGATTGGGTGGCCGAGACCGCCCGTGAGGCGCACGTTCTTGAACGTCGGCGGCTTGGCCACGTCGGCGAGCGGCGCCGACTTGAGCTGCGGGTCGCCCTTGATGACGGTGACGCGCGCGGGGCCCGATTGCAGGTCGGCGTTCTTGCCGGCGACGCCATCCGCGCCGGACTCCTTGAGGTCCTCGATGAGCTTCGAGAAGCGCTTGAGGTGCTCGACCTCGTAGCCGCCCTCGATGACGCCGACACGGTACTGCGCGAGGACGTTGTTGGCGCCGTTCGAGTGGTCGTCTGTCGGTGGAAGCGAGGAGAAGGCCGTCAGTCTGTGCTCTCGCAGGGCGGAACGAAGGAAGAAGAGAGACGCACAGTAGCCGCCGTAGAAGGCGTTGGTCGCGTCACGGCCGAGGCGCGTCTTGATGAGCGCACGGCCACCAGGGTGCTCGTCGATGAAGGTCGACACGTCGTGGATGTAGCCCGAGATGACCATGAGCTGGCGGGTCTTGCACGCCTCCTGAAACTCGTCCCACGTGAGGACGGGGAGGTGGTTGGAGTCCTTGGGCCAGCGGATCTCGTCGGCCTCCTTGGCGACGGCCTTGAGCTTCATCGCGTACTGGCCGCGACGGATCTCGTTGTCCGGGAACGTCTTGAGCTGGGACGCGAGGCCGAGCCAGTGCATGACGATGATGAACCACTTGGTCGGGTCGTCTGCGGGTGTGCGCGCACGAGCAGGGAGCGAGGAGTCAACAAAGACGCTCTTGTGTAACACGACGAGTCGACACGTCCTGAGACTCACACTGGAAGGTCTGGATGGCGTTGCGGAAGTCCTGAAGGAGAGAAGCGCAGAGAACGAGTCAGCAGGCAGGCGCCGGGGGAAATATCGTGAGCGCAGTCTCAAGCGTCGAGAGCGCACCTGAGGGAACTCGTGGTGCTGTAGATCGACAGGAGATGTCAGTGACTGATCCCCTACAGCGCGCACGAGAGACAGCGAGACTCACGAAGTTGTGGTAACCCTCACCGACCGTCACGAGCGCCGTGATCCAGTGGTCGCGCGGCGAGTGCTTGTCGTCGAACGGCGTCTCACCGAGCCAGTGGGCAAGCGAGTTGACGCAGAACGTCGACTGCGAAGGAGGAGAGCGATCGCAAGGGTCAGGACGTTTCGGGGGCGAGGAAGGGGACGGAGAAAGGAGAGGGTGAACTCACGTGGTGGACAAAGAGGAGACGCGCGGCACCGGCGAAGAAGAAGCCACCGCGGTAGTCACCCCAGCCGAGGCCAGCGACGAGCGTCGGGAAGACGAAGCCCATGCCGACGATGAGGTAGACGTACCACCGGTGCTGCCACTTGACGACCTCGTTGGCCGAGAGGTCGCTCACGTCGGCGACACCGGGCGTGCGACGGGGCTTGACGATCATCCAGCCGATGTGCGACCACCAAAAGCCCTTCTGAGCCGAGTACGGGTCGAGGTCGGTGTCCGTGTAGCGGTGGTGCGCACGGTGACCACGGCTCCACCACTTGATTGAGCCTGTCGACGATGGGTTCGGGGTCAGTGGGACGTTCTGCAGAGTGCTGAGAGCCATGCAGGAGCCGAAGGGGTCGAAAGACGGAGGACGCACCCTCGACGGCGCCGGAGCCTCCCAGGGCGAGGAAGTACTGCAGCGGGAGCGACGCGGTGTAGGATCGGTGAGCCCACAGCCTGTGGTACCCTGCGGTGATACCTGTGATCGTTCCGGATCATCCAGCGAGTCAGTGGCGCGTTCTGGCACGAAGAAGGGACGTCCCCCGAACGAGACGGCAACGCACCGAGCCCAGTGTAGAAGTAGTAGATGACACTCCAGAGCGCCGTCTGCCACCTGATCTGCGTCGTGAACGCTCCGTAGATCGCGAGAGCGGGGACGACGGTGAGGGCGAGGGTCGAAATGACGTTGATGTTCTGTGGCAGCGTCTTGAGCGTGATGGGCGGCAGGGGGCGCTCCTTGGCGAGAACCTTGCGGACATAGTTATCGTCCTGGTACGTGCCGTCGTCGACGGCGGTCGTCTCGCCCTCAGAGTCGGTCGCCTCACGGTCCGAGTCGGACGACTCGACGACGTCGCCCTCGGCGTAGTTGGGGTGCCTCATACGCAAGGGGGCACGGGGCGGCTTGGCAGTCGTGGTAGCCGAGTCGACAGCGTGCGGGAGCGCAGTGGCGAGAGCCGCGTTGACGGCGGTGGTGGGCTGAGCGGCAGCCATTGGCGGGTGAGCTTCGCCGGTGAAGGGGTTTGCGGAGATGGTGAAGGAAGGGGGTAGTCTGTGTGGGAGAGAGGGAGTGGCGGGTCAAAGAGGGCAGCTAAGTCCTCTGAGAAGGTATGGAGAAGGAGGGGGGAGGGGAAGAGGGGAAGGAAGGAGCGAGGGGGGGGCGAGGAGGGGGGCGACGAGGGGTTGGGACTCTCCCTCCGAGCCGACCACCGAACACCGCACCCTCGCCCCTTCTTCACGTCACCGTGCTCTCCCGACCGCCTGCGACCCGCTGCAGATCACCTCGCACCCAGTCCACCTCGCCGGCCAACACACAAGTCGCTCACCTTGGACCAGAGGACCGGGTCGCCGATTCGCCACTCTCCCCAAACCTCGCCGGAGAGGCCGCTTCACATTTGCCACCGCCTCCTTCCGGCTTACGTCAGCTCTTCCACCTCTGCTCGACGTCCTCGACCGTCGTCGCAGTCGACGGCTCGTCTGCCAGGCACTTTCGTCCTATCCCCCTCGGCATCGTCGCCGGTTCATCTCGGAGTTGCCACCCAGGTCGGCAGGACCCCTCGACGGTGGCCGCCGTCGTCGCTGCCATTCGTCCTGCTCGGATCCGCACGGCCGCACCGTCCCCGAAGCTGCGCCGGAGGAGCTGTGCACCGTCCCAATCTTCATCAGCTCCCCAAACCTGCTCGAGTCGTTGTCCTCTCCGCCCACTGCCTCCGGCTCCACTCGGATCCCGCACGCGCTACGCTGGGCTGGCAAAGTGCGCTGCTGCACCGTCGGGACCGGTTCGCCGCGCGGCATCAGCTGTCGGAATTGAGCGCCGACGAGTCGCAACGCTGCTCGTCCGTTTCTGCTGTGCGCCCTCAGAATAAGCTCGCGCGCCTGCCCGGTCTCGCTACCGGACACTTGCCATGCTTACCTCTGCCGCGTGAGTGCGTCGCTTAGACCGTCGGGTCCTCGCGCGAAGCGGACAAAGCTGCCGCGGCCTCCTGGCCTCGGGCCGTATTACAAGACCGACACGCCTCGGCATGCTTGCAGCACAGCGCGGTTCAGCTGCAAGGAGATCACTGTGCCGGTGTTTTTGTGCAGGCATGCCACCCGATGTGCTGCAAGTCGGCGAAGGACCTGCAGGGCGCAGTTGGCGGTGACTCTTGCTGGGTGCGCGTGCCAAACTTTCTCAGGTCGCTGAGAGGTGCGCAGAATGCTTCTAGGCACTGCTGCAGTGAGACATAACGAGCTACAGTTGGCGCAACATCCAGGGACCCGTCCCGCAGGTCATCGACGTCGGCGTCTCCTCACAATGCGCCTCCACCGCTTGCTTCGTCCAGACGTTCGAGGAGCGCTGTCACCCTGCGCCTGTCCATACGTGAGCGCTCAGATGAATTCCCAGGTGACAGAGACCTGTAGGTGCGAGTTCTGGTCAGCTACCGCGCACCACGACGGCGATCCAACCCCCGGGGAAGCTCGAGCGAACGCACCATCCCCTCCTCCTCCGTCGCAATGCTCGTGAACGCGACGTAGCTCATGTCGATCGACTCGTTGTTGACGCAAGAGGGGCACGAGTCCGCCACCATGGCGACGACGCTCTCGCCCGAGCTGACGCGCGTGACGCGCACGTACTTGCCGCAGTGTGCGCCGTTGGCGTACGTCTTGGTCGGGAGAGCGACAATGTAGTCGGTGTCTGCGGCGGGAGGACGAATGACAGGGGTCAGCTCGGCAAGCGCAGCGGGTATGAGGGAGGCGGGCGAGACCGACCTTGCTTCCACCATCCGCAGTGACCCGGGTTCCCGCCTTGGTACTGCAGGGGTCGCGGCGTCAGCTTGGCTGGCGGGAACCGTTCACATGAGTCTAGCACTCACGTAGAAGGTGGCCCAGCCACCTTTGTACACGGTCGACGTCGGCTTAGCTGCGCTCGTGGTTGTCGTCGTCGTGATCGTCGACATGGTCGTCGTAGTTGACCTCGTTGTCGTTGTCGTCGACGACGACTTTGCCGCCGCCAAACTGCTCGAAAAGCCCGGTGCTTTCGGGTTCGGCACGTACTTCGGGTTGCGGATGACCGTCGCTGGGGCGCGCTTGACGGGCGGCGGCGGCGGCGGTGCAGCGATGCGGACGTGCTGATCGGGGTGCGTCGGCAGTGTCGAGTCGTACAGCGTAAGGGAAGGAGGGAGGGACCTCCAGTTGGCAAGGTCGAGGGTCGCGGGACCAGCGACGGGGAGGGCGAGGCTCGAGGGGACGAGGGCGACGCAAAGCGCGGCGAGGGCGAGAGAGGGAAGCATGGTGGCGAGGATACAGGTGCAGATGATGGAAGAAGGGCAGCGACCAGCGCGCGCGTGAGGCCAAAGGGATGAAGAGGAGAGAAAGACGAAGGGTCGGCCAGCCGAAGGGGACAGAGCAGGACAGGACGGTCGGGGAGGGACAAGGAAGCCAAGAGGACAAGGACGACCGGAGCTCAGCTGCGAAGAAGCGAAGAGACCTCGAGGGATCGGCCCCGGAAGCAGCAGGTCAAGGCAAGGACGCGGCGAAAGGGGCCGCCGAACCCAACGAGGCCGCGGTGCCTCACCGCGTCGTGCATGCGCGCTCGACAGCGTTTGGACGATCACTGCGCGTCAAGGGGACACTCCCGCACTCGAGCGTTCCTGCCCGAGCGAGCCAAAGACCATCAGCGGTCGTCAATCACCCGGGGAGTCCCATGTGCGCCGACAAAGCGTCAGGAGCACTGCCGGGCCACGCATCGCGCTGCTTCAGGCAGGATGTATCAAGGCCCGCACAGGCAAGTCGGGCGCAGAGGGGAAGTCGCGCTGTATCGGTCGAGGAAGGGGTGGCTGGTCGTGCTGCCGTTCTGAGCGAATGAGGCGGCTGGTTGCGAGTCGAGGGCAGGCTGCAGCTGCGGTCGCGCATCTGGCACGCGCCCCAGCGCGTCGAGACCAATCCAGGAGCCTGGCCGAGAGACGAGCAAGGGCGGACGAGAGAGAGAGAGATGGGGGCGCGCAGAGTCAGCGAGCAGGCTGGGGCGGCCTTCGCGAATGGTCAGCACGCCTCCCGACGAGGTGCTCGGGCCACCAGGCCGCCTTGGCGAGGCTGAACAGACGGCTGGTGCACGAGCGGGCCCAGCAGAGGTGTGGTAGCGAGCTAGAGGACACTTTGACGCGCGATTTCCCTCGCCTCCTCTGCGCTCGCCCTGGCATTTTTTGCGTGTTCGGCTGCATCTTGTGATAACCTAGCAAAGCCATAGAGACAGGACTCGACCCGAAAGGAGGCGAAATCGCAGAGTGACCCGGCCCTCGTTCACGCCGAACCCGCCCCCGCACGCCGCAACCAACTCCATCCCCCGCGCCCGGTCTCGCGCTGTCTATTCTCGCCCGCCCGCCCTCCTGCATTCACTCAGCGAGCGCACTCGAGGGACATGGCCACCAGCGACATCCCCATCGACTCGGGCAGCCAGTCAAACTACGCCGCCTCTGGCCAGCACCACCCTCCCCGCCGAGCCTCGTCGACCGCCGGCGGCGCCTCATCCTCGCGCACCTCTGTCCCACCAGGTGGCGGTGGTGGGGGCACGCCAAGCAGCAACGCCAGCATGGCAGCACTCCCGCCTGTCGTCGGCCCAGACGGCAAGGTCCTCCAGGGCAACGCCCTCGTCAACGCCTTCAAGGGCGGCATCCGCATCGAGACGGCCAACGGAGGAGAACGCACCAGCCGCGCCTGTCTCGCGTGCAGAAAGCTCAAGGTGCGGGCACATTCACTCTGCCGTGTGACACGCCCATGCTCGCGCGCGTACGCCCCCGACTCGCTGCGTTGGTCCTACTGTCGGCTGTGACGCTCAGGGCGTCGAAGTGGGGATGATCGAAACAGGCTAGACGAGGTCGTGTGTCGAGGCGCGCCCTCGTCTGCCGGCTCTGTGGGACCGGCACCATCCGCACAAGAGTCTTGTCGTCCCCCCACAGGGACGCAGATACGCAGCGCACGTCCTTGGGGCGTGCGGCGACGCTCTCGAGCCGCGGCACTCAGGCACAGGCTCTTCTCGTCGCCTGCACACTCGCTGACCGCTGCCCTCTGGTGTCGACAGTCTCGCTGCGACGGTGCCGAAGATCCGCCGTGCAAGCGGTGCGCACCCGTCCTTCCTCCCGTCTGTCGATCGTGACCTGGTCAACTGACTTCCTTGGCTCTCCTGCAGCTGCCGTGCCAGCGGTACGGAATGCGTCTTTGTCGAGAGCAAGCGTGGCAAGCGCCCTTCGCGGTACGTTGCGCCTCCGCCCACCTGCGACGCGGCGCCAGCAAAAGGCTCACCCCCCCTCGCCTAACCTTCGCAGGAACAGCAAGAGCACCGAGTCGACGCTGCAGGACAAGTTCCGCATGGTCGAAAAGTCGCTCTCTGTCGTGCTCGACTCGCTCGACTCGGGCGAGAAGCCCGACCCCAGCGCCCTCTCGCAGCTGCAAGCCTCGCTCGCCTCGGGTCTTGAAAACTCGCCCGAAGTCAACGGCTACGACCGCAGCCGTCGCCGGCAGTCGACCGCCGGCGCGAGCACTTCCCGGTACTCGCAGCCGCCGAATGAGGGCTTTTGCGAAGGCAGGAGCCCCTCGTCGTCGTCGGACGTGCCAGACCTCGTCGGCGGAACTGGGGAAGGACGCTCCGCTAAGCGCGCTCGGCACGCCTCGACGACCAGCCTCGCGTTCAACGAGTCGCCCGTCATGGGTGGCAACCTCGCCATCTCGCCCCATTCGACGTCAACCGGCGGCGCACCCGGCAGCGCCCAGATCCCGCAGCTCGCCCTGCCCATGGTCGGCGCGCCGCACCCGGGGACGAGCCCGACAGGGGCCAACGGTGGCGCAGCCCAGCAGCAGCTGCACCCGTCGCCGTCGAACCCTTCGCCGGGGAGTCAACAAGGTCAGCAGACCGCGCCGTCCCTCGCGATGCTCGCCGACGCGTCGCTCGCGGCGCAGATCGACGGTCGCTCCAAGCTGACGGGCCTCGACTCGAGCTTCAACCTGAGCACGGTCACGTACGCGCTGCAGCGCAACCATGACCGGCTCGGGGCGCCGACTGGCGAGGAGGACTGCGGGAGGACGCCGGCGGTCCTGAGCAAAGGGATCGTCACGCCTGAACTCGCTGTCGAGCTCTTCACGATGTGCGCCAATTCGTCTTTTTCCTTCGACGACGACAGCAAGAGCTGACTGTCGTGTGACTTCCCGCGCAGCTTCTTCGACTACGCCTACATCCACCTTCCTCTGCTCGACCCAGCCAAGCACACGGCGCCCTGGGTGTGCGCCACGTCGCCCTTCCTCTTCACCGTCATCCTCGCCGTCGCGTCGCGCTTCCACCAGGATCCGACCCTGCACAACAAGATCTACGAGGAGGCGCACCGGTGCTTCGTCGAGTGCGTGAGCGAGGGCGAGCGCTCGATCGAGAGCGTGCAGGCGTGCTGCATCCTCACGGTGTGGACGTACCCGCCTACGGGCGAGAGTGCCGCAGCGGGCCGCGAGGAGCGGCCGAAGCGGGCCTGGCTGTACGGCGGAGCGGTGCGTTCCTCCTCTGCTTCCTTCTCCGCAGCACCTCGCACAACGCTCTGACACGACCTTCCTACCCGCGCCGCACAGGCCGTCCGCATGGGTCTCGAGCTCAACCTGTTCCGCCCCGCTGCCTTTGTCGACGCGCACCTGTCCAAGCCGGGCAACGCCAACAAGGCCAACCCATGGATCTCGCTGCCGCGCGAAGGCCCTGAGGCAGTTAGTGACCAGGAAGTGTGGGACGCGCTCAACAAGGAGAGGACGTGGCTGATGCTCTTCGTCATCGACCACAAGTGAGTCTCCTGCCCTGGGTCCGCGGCCTAACGTCGGGATTCGCAAATTCACGCGACTCGTTTTCGCGCCCAGCATGTCGGTCGTTATGGGACGCCCCTACCAGATCCAGGAGGCCAAGCCGTACCTTCTCCCGCTCCATCCGCAGTGCCTGCCCTTTGACCTCGGTACGTCTGAGCCTTCTTCCCTTTGGCGCTTGGGGCCAGCAGCTGACTCGGCCTCGTCGACAGGCGTCATCGCGCATGTCGAGCTGCAGACCATCATTGGCCAGGTCATGGACACGTTCCGCGACCGCCTGTACGGTCTCAGCTGCGCGAGCGACGAGATGCCGAGCCAGGTGGTCATGAAGGTGCGCTTGTCACCCCTCCGCACTCTCTGCGATGCCGGACGGTTCGTTGATCAGGCCCGCTCTTTCCCTCAGCTGTTCAACTCGCGCATGGACGAGTGGAAGGCTCGCTGGTGCCCCGTCCCGGGCGAGCCCATCGCCAACAACCTCCAGCTGTACCACCACGCGAGCAAGCTCTTCCTCAACACGATCCCGCTGCACACGATGTTGCGCAACGGCGACGCGTGCGACGACCCCGACTCGGTCTCGTCAACCATCTCGTCGGCCAAGAGCCTGCTCTCGCTCGGACACGCATACGCTGAGCTCGGCGTGCTGCGACACTGCCCCGATGTGCGTTTCCCGCCCTCTTGGTCATTCGCATGTGCTTCCGCTCACCCCTTCCCGCCCACGTCCCACCCGCAGGTCAACTTCCTCTTCATGCTCTACTCGACCGTCTTCCTCGTCAAAGTGCGCGTCTCCAACTCGCGCTTCGCCCAGCTCGTCGACCCGCTCGAGCTCGAGTCGCAGCTCCTCCAACTCATGAAAGACTGCCAGGAGGCCGCCCAGGGCGACCCGCGCCACGCAGCCATGACGTGCTTCGTCATTGTGCGCGCGCTTGGAGCGAGCTGGAAGGCGCTCGAGACGGGCGCGGGCGGGGTCCGCAGTCGCGGGACGAGCATCCGCGGAGATGAGGAGGACCCCGCCGCTGCGGGGGGTGCGGGTGCCGCCACCGGCGCGTGCGCGAGCCAGGGAGCGGGTTCGTCGGGCTTCACGGGCGTCAGCGCCGCGCACGTCCCGCTCGACCCGACACTCGCGGCTACGCCGTCCGGCGCGACGACGACGACGACGACCAACCCCAACGCGCCGCACCTGCCCAACGTGTCCCTCGCAGGCGCCATGCCTCCCTCGCCCGCGCCGCTCTTCGCCCACCCCTTCGCGGGCGTGTCGACCCCCGGCGCCAACCCGTTCAGCAACCCGTTCGCGGCGTCGAGCGCAGCGGCGACGCCCGTCCCTGCGTATGCTGGTGGCGGCGGCGGCGAGCGCCGCCCGGGGACGCTGAGCGGCGCGCAGACGCCGAGTGCGTTTGTCGGGAGTGGGATGTTTGATGGGGCGCCGCTGCCGGCGCCGCAGGGGCCTGTGGACGGCGTCGAGGGCGTCGACCATTTCCTCAACGACACGCACTTCTTTGGATCGGTGCTCGTCGGAAGGGGCGCGAGTGGGTTCTTTGACTGGCCGTGAGTCCTTCTCTTCCTCCTCCTCTCTCTCTTTCCCGGCGCAATATTGACTCGGCTCGAACCCGCACGCGCGCGCGCAGAGAGGTCGCCTCTTCGCTCGACCCCTTCGCAACGACCACGTCGGACCTGTCTGACCCGTTCGGGTTCAGCTCGTTCTCGTACCACCCGGGCGGGGGCAACACGGCGGCGCCGACGCCGAGCATCTCGAGCGCCGCGCAGGGGGACCCGCTGCTCGCTGCGGTTCAGCAACATGGGGGGGCAGGAGGCGAGGGTGCGGGTGCGGGTGCGGGTGGGCCCAAGGCCAAGGAGGAGCAGTGAACGTCAGCTGGCTGCGGAGGCGATATCAGTCTGTGATTGGACTCGGTATCGAGCTGTACTTCTTTCACGTCTGTGCGCGGTGTGCAACTCTCGAAGTGTCAGGATCTCGGGCGTCGCGAGGCTCCGCACCAGGCAAGGAGTCGGGAGGTCGAGGCTGCGACAAAGATGCGATACAATGCTTCCCCTCCTGCGCCTGCGTCCGCTTCCGACCGCCGTCGCCGGCCCGCCATACGCGATCACGGCAGCGTCGCGTCGACCTTTGCCTCTGCGTCCCTGGAAACGCCGTCCTCGCCCTCATCGAGCAGGACGAGGGGCACGCTCGCGTCCTTGGGCATCATGAGGAGCTCGCCCTCGAAGGTCACCTGTCGGCGCGCGGCGAAAGTGTGCGCAGTGGCGAGGGGTCAGTCGAGGAGTGCACCGTGCAGACCACTCACAGTCGGGGTTGGGGACTGGGGAGACTCGGAGGAGGGGTCGATGCGCACCTTCTTTTGCCGCTTGGCCGTCCGCAGGGTCCCGTTCAGCGCTTCAACTGCAGCATATCCGCACGCTCTGACGTCAGCCAGGCACTCAGGGGCGTGCGACAGCGGCGACAGGACGAAGAAGCGAGCGACGGACGAGTGTTCTGGGTCGCCTCGTAGACAGCTCCGTACGGCGCCTCGATCTTGCCGCTCGCGGGGTTGCGCTTGCCGTGGGCCTTGATGGCGACCTGTGGCGCGAGTCGCGGTCGAGAGGGGGTGTCGAAAGGTTGGTGAGAGACGGGGGCAGGTGGGGAGGGGGGGGAGGCACCGTCAGCTCGGGCCCACGCTAGCGCGGCAGATGGGTGGTGCGCACGATGAGGACTCCGAGGTCGTGTGCGCTCTGCACTGCGAGCCGCGAACCCGATGTTGCGAGCAGAGGAGGCGCGAGAGCGTCGAGGTGGGGGAGGAGCCAGAGGACGGGTCAGCGGAGAGCTGCGCCTGAGCGGGCAAAAGCACGCTGGAGGTCTGGCTTGCACGGCCGGCACTCACTGGTCAAAGTTTCCGAGGGGGCAGGATGAGGTGGGAGAGGAAGCCTCGCCGCTCGTGGTCCGTCAGCGTCAGACCCTTCCGTCGTCTTTCGACGGAAACTCGCTTGCAGCTTCCCGGTACACGTTTGAAATACATTCGAGCTGCGCCGCACGCCCCCTCAAGCTCCCTCGTCGCCCCATCGGTCTCTGCAGCTCGCTCGGCCCCTCTCGCCGGTCACAACAGTGGGAATGACGATGCGTGGCTCAACCGCGGTCTCTGGCGTCCTTGCGACGAGTGCAGACAATCCTAGGGTCGGAGCCGATGTGCTGGCCAGGGGCCGAACACGCCGGCTGCCTGCACAAGCCAGCTTGAGTGCTGGCGTGGCACAGCTCGCAGAGGTTAACGACAAGTCGGCTGACGAAGGCGCGCGCCGTGCATGCTTTGAGCCTGTTCCGTGTTAGTGGGAGTCCTGTTCCACGAGGGCACAAGTCGACCGCACGACGGCGGCCCGCTACTGCGACGAGAGAGGGTGGCAAGGGGAGGCCGACCCCGTCGCGGCCGCCGCGAGACGTGCCGGCGCGGCCGCAGGTGACACCAGAGCCATCGCTCGACCGCGTGCGGGTTACTGAGAAGAGACGGAAGCACAGGACACGCTGTGTGCAGTGCGCGGAGGCTGGAGCGAGCGGACGAGGAGAGCTCGGGCGAGCAGCGCGTGGGAAGCAGCGGGTGCGCGCGAAAGCAGGAACGGGAGTCGAGCAGGTGAGCCAGGGCACGACGCAAGAGTCTCGGCGAGGCCGGCGAGAGGGTCAGAGCGTGGTCGAGGGCGAGCTGGAGAGGAGGCGACGAGGGAGAGAGGGGGAAGGGGGAAGGGGGTTGGCTCGAATCTCGCCGCGTGCTGCTCGCTTCCAAGGCGCAGCCACAGTCATCTCCTCCAGTCTCTACCGCCTCACACTCGTCCTCCCAGCGCACCCGGGCTCGCCCTTGCCGTCGCCTCCCCCTCCTTCCTCTTCCCCTCCTCCCCCTCCCCCGGGCGCACCCTCTCCACCCCCCACACCCGCGTGCACCACGATGGACGCGTCTCTGTACGACGAGTTCGGCAACTACATCGGCCCAGAGGACGACCTCTCGGACCAGAGCGACGACGACCAGGACCAGCAGCACCAGCACCTCGAACCCTCGCCGCCTCCTGCCCCGCTCCGCGCGTACGACGAGGACGATGCACACCCTGAGCCCCTCGACGGCATGGACGTAGACGGTCAGTCCTCCTCTCTCGACTCAACTCGCGTGGACGGCCGAGGGGCGTGAGATCGCGCTGGTGGTGCCGCCGGGGCGGGTACAGCTCGCCTCTGTCGAGCTCGCAGGGAGGCTGGCTTGCGGACCTGGTTCGATCTGTGCGATACAGTGACCCCGCGACGCGCGGTGGCAGCTTGCGACGCGCGGAGGCCGGCCCCTGGCAGGCGTGCACGCGGCTGCCCAGGTCGACCTGCTGCTCGCGACGGGGGCCGCTCGAAGAGCAGAGGAGGGCTCTCGAAATCACCCTCACACTCCAGCGTACGAGGGTCTGGCACGAGGACCGCAGGCTGACGCGCATTGCTTCCCTGTACACTTACAGACGTCCCGTCGTCGAACGCCATCGTGCTGCACGACGACAAGACGTACTACCCGAGCGCGTCGGCCGTCTACGGCGCCGACGTCGAGACCATGGTGCAGGAGGAGGACGCGCAGCCGCTGTCGGTCCCGATCATCGAGCCCGTCCGGACGCGCAAGTTCCGCCTCGGCGCGGCGACGGGGCCGGAGCGGCGGTGGGACGACCAGTCAGTCCCCTCTCTCCTCTGTCTTTGGAGCCTCGTTCACAGAGGGAAGGGGAGAGGCTGACCAGGATGTGCGCGCACCCAGGTTCCTCATGGGCCTGGCATCCAACCCCGACTCGGTGCGCAACATTGCGATCGTCGGCCACCTGCATCACGGCAAGACCTCGCTCGTCGACATGCTCGTCCACGAGACGCACAAAGTCGACGTCGACCCGCATCAGCCCGTGAGTCGCTACTCTCGGGCCCTCGACTGCAACGGCTCGCCTGCTGACACAGGCCCGCCCCCGCTCGCTCGCTCGCAGCTCCGCTACACCGACACGCACGTCCTGTCGCAGGCGCGCAAGGTGTCGATCAAGTCGACGCCCATGTCGCTCGTGCTGCAAAACACCAAGGGCAAGTCGTACCTCGTCAACCTGATCGACACCCCGGGCCACTCGAACTTTGTCGACGAGATCGCGGCCGGTGTGCGCGTCGCCGACGGCGCGGTCGTCGTCGTCGACGCGGTCGAGGGCGTGCTCCTCACGGCGACGCAGACGATCCAGCACCTCGTCAAGAACCGCATCCCGATCACGCTCGTCGTCAACAAGGTCGACCGCCTCATCCTCGAGCTGCGCCTGCCACCCGGCGACGCTTACTTCAAGCTGCGGCAGACGATCGAGGAGGTCAACACGGTCATCTCGGAGCTCGACCCCGACCCGGCACTGCGCGTGTCGCCCGAGCGCGGCAACGTGGCGTTCGCGTCGGCCCAGATGGGCTGGTGCTTCACGCTCAAGTCGTTCGCCAAGATGTACGCCGACACGTACGGCCCCATCGACCTCGACCCGTTCGCGGCGCGCCTGTGGGGCAACATCTACTACCACCCCGAGACGCGCAAGTTCTCGCGCGTGGCGGCCCCGGGCGCCAAGCGCGGCTTTGAGCACTTTGTCCTCGAGCCGCTGTACAAGCTCTACTCGCAGGTCCTCGGCGAGGACTCTGACAAGCTCAAGCACACGCTCGAGCAGCTCGGGATCCACCTCAAGCCCGCCGCGTTCAAGATGGACGCCCGCCCGCTCCTCCGCCTCGTCCTGCACAACTTCTTCGGCCCGGCCAGCGGCCTCGTCGACATGGTGGCGCAGCACGTGCCCAACCCGCGCGACGCGGCGCGCGCCAAGGTCGAGTCGACCTACACGGGCGAGCTCGACTCGCCGCTCGGGCAGGCGCTCCTCGCGTGCGACCCGGCGGGTCCGCTCGCGATCCAGGTCATCAAGCTGTACCCTTCGCCGGACGCGACCGAGTTCCGGGCGTTTGGGCGCGTCCTGAGCGGGACGGCCCAGGTCGGGATGGAGGTCAAGGTGCTCGGGGAGGGTTACTCGCCCGAGGACGAGGAGGACATGGTGCACCAGCAGATTGGCGCCGTCTTGATTGGCGAGGCGCGCTACGACATCGAGACGGACGCCATGCCCGCGGGCAACTTTGTGCACCTGTCCGGGGTCGACTCGTCCATCTCCAAGACGGCGACGCTCGTCGCGGCCGACTACGACGCGTCCGAGCTGCGCATCTTCCGCCCCTTGGCGCACATGACGCAGTCGGTCCTCAAGGTCTCGGTCGAGCCCCTCATGCCGTCCGAGCTGCCAAAGATGCTCGACGGCCTGCGCAAGGTCAACAAGACGTACCCGCTCGTCGAGACGCGCGTCGAGGAGTCGGGCGAACACGTCCTCGTTGGGACGGGCGAACTCTACCTCGACTGTGCCATGCACGACCTGCGCAAGATGTTTGCCGAGATCGAGATAAAGGTGTCGGACCCAGTCGTGCGCTTCTGCGAGACGGTCGTCGAGACGAGTGCGCTCAAGTGCTACGCCGACACGCCCAACAAGAAGTGCGTCTCCTTGCCTCTGCTCTCGCAACCATCCGAACCTGCCGTGGCTGACTCTGCGGCCTTTTTGCACGCTCGCAGGAACAAGGTGACGATGATTGCCGAGCCGCTCGAGCGCGGCATTGCCGAGGACATCGAGACGGGGAAGGTGTCGATCCGACTGCCGCCCAAGCAGCTCGGGCAGCACTTCCAGCAGAAGTACGGCTGGGACTTGCTCGCGTCGCGCTCGATCTGGGCCTTTGGACCCGACGACCAGGGCCCCAACCTCCTCGTCGACGACACGCTCCCGAGCGACGTCGACAAGAAGCTGCTCTACTCTGTCAAGGAGAGCATCAAGCAGGGCTTCCAGTGGGGATGCCGCGAGGGCCCGCTGTGCGACGAGCGTGCGTCGCGCGCCCCAGCTCTCGCCTTGCTCTCGTCCCCCGGGACGCTCACTGACGCTGCCGTCTGGTCCGCAGCGATACGGAACGTCAAGTTCCGCCTGCTCGGCGCCGACCTCGCGCAGGAGCCGATCTACCGCGGAGGAGGCCAGGTCATCCCGACGGCGCGACGAGTGTGCTACTCGAGCTTCCTCATGGCGACGCCGCGGTTGCAGGAGGTGCGCCCTCGCTCGTCTCTTCGTCCTTCACTCGTGCTCGAGCTCACTCGGTGTCCTCCTCAACCCACCCGCAGCCGGTCTACTTTGTCGAGATCCAGACCCCGCAGGACTGCATTCCGGCCATCTACGAGATCCTCGCACGCCGCCGTGGCCACGTGACCAAGGACATCCCCAAGCCTGGCTCGCCCTTGTTCACCGTCCAGGCCTACATCCCCGTCGTCGACGCCAACGGCTTCGAGACGGACCTGCGGAGTGCGTCCTTGTCCCCTCTTTCCCACGCGTTGCAGCGCAGGAAAGCTCACATTTCTCGCTCTCTCGCGCTCGCTCTCGCACCCCGCAGCACACACGCTCGGCCAGGCCTTCTGCCTGCAGACGTTCGACCATTGGTCCATCTGCCCTGGTGACCCTCTGGACAAGACGATCCAGCTGCGCCCGCTCGAGCCTGCGCCCGCACAGGCGCTCGCGCGCGACTTTGTCCTCAAGACGAGGAGGCGCAAGGGCCTCAATGACCAGGTGCGCCTCGCTGCTCCGACCTTTCTTCCTCCTGCGAGACGCACAGAGCTCACACGGCTGCTGGCGGCGCGCGCGTGCAGATCAACGTGGCCAAGTTCCTCGAGAGCGACATGGTGGCTGCGCTCGCGGCGAGCGACTCGATGGACCTACTCGGCTGAGGACGGGTGACGGAGGGGGGTGGACGCTGTCGTAGCTGTATGTGGAAAGACGCCGTCAAGGCTGCTATTGTACGATCTCGAGTCTCTCTCGCAGGCGACGGGCGGGGCCCGCGTGGAAGTTGGAGAGCGGAGCCGTGCACTGCAGTCCGTCGTCTCCGAGTCCAGGGGTTCCTATGTACACTCGTCCAGTGTCTGTGCCTGCCAACGAGCAGTCCCCTCCCTCACCGCAGTGCGAGTGCGCCGACCACGCACGCCGCGACGACGCTCGCCCACGCCGCGCCGACTCTGTGACCCGCCCGCCCAGCCGCCGCATTCACCAGCGCCGTCGCCGGTCCCGAGCTCGCCGAGGCGCTCGCACTCCCGCCGAGTGCGCTCTCGAGCGTCGCAGCGCCGGCATCGCCCGACGAGGCCGCCGACGACAGAGCGCCCGCCGTCGACGTGACGACAACGCCCGTGCTGGCCGTCGCGAACGCCGTGACCGTCGCTCCTCCTCCTCCTCCTCCTCCTCCTGCTCCACCATCCTGAGACTGCTCGCCCCCCGACGTCGCCGCTCCCGCCTGCGCCTGCGTGAGCAACCCCGTACTGACGACCCCCTCACTCCCCGGCAGCCTTGCCGTCCGCGTCGTCTGCGGCACCTCCGGCGCGGGCGCAGGCGCGTCCGACGCGGCGCTCGCGCGCGCAGCGAGCACCGACGATGCGCGCGCGGCCTGGCCCTCGTCGGCTGGTGCGCGGCGGGAGAGCTCGGCGGCGGAGACGGAGCGCTTGCGGAGGCGCCGCGGGCCGTGCGGCAGGCGGAAGGGGAGCGGGAGGGGCTGCTGCGACGGTTCTTGGGCGGTTGGGTCGTCGAGCGTGTCTGAGTTGGAAGATGATTCGTCGAGTGAGTCGGATGGCGTCAGGGAGGTGGCGTGCACGGCGGGGTGCGCTGGGGACGAGGGTCGGTACTGCAAGGTCAGCGACGCCGGCAGCGCGAGAGCGGAGAGCTGGACGGCTGAACGCACCGGCGTGGAGGGCGGGTCGCGCACCGTCCTCGGGAAGGAAGATGTCGGCGACGTCGCTGGCAGGAGAAGCGGCGCCGTTGGCCAGCACCGCAAGGGCGAGCGCAGTGAGGAGGAGCGAGAGCGCACGGCGCGGCATCG
The DNA here is from genome assembly GCA_006352295.1 of Rhodotorula diobovata. Classification (NCBI taxonomy): domain Eukaryota; kingdom Fungi; phylum Basidiomycota; class Microbotryomycetes; order Sporidiobolales; family Sporidiobolaceae; genus Rhodotorula; species Rhodotorula diobovata. Next base: position 23,034 of record SOZI01000064.1, on the reverse strand, counting down.
CGGCAGGAGAGGGTCGCTGAACGAACGAGGCGTGCGAGCTGGGGAGGATGTCAACAATGTGAGCGTCGGGCCGCTCGCCGGCGTGCAGTTGTGCGAAGGCTGTGGACGCTCGTGCGCTGGAGCCGAGTCGGGGGCGAGGGGTCGGCGGGGTGGGCGAGTGCGCAGGAACGAGAGAGGGGAGACAAAGCAGCAGGAAGCAGAGCGAAGAGCAAACACACGAGCTGCGGCTGTCAGTCCCCTCCTCCGCCTGTCCGATGCGCTAGGCTAGTCGGGTGGGGAGGGAGCTCCCCCGGACGACGCGCTAGAGGAGAAGGGGTGGGGGAATGGGGAGGCAGTCCTGCAGCAGCGAGCGCACCGCGATGGTCATGGACAGCCGCGTAGGCCAGACACGAGTGCTAAAGCCGCGTACCAGCAGTGGCAGAACAGAGAGAGTCAGGAGGAGGAGAGAGAGGGAGGAGAAGACAGCTGGCGCGGGCACGCGGGCGCGCCTCGTCGCGTTGGCACCAAGCTGCGGCCCGTCTTCGTCCGAAGGTGCTGCGAGCGAAAGCTCCGGGCAAGCGGCGACGCACGGCGACCTCTGCACATCGGCGACTGCGCAGGGTTGGCGACGTGGTTCCGCAACTTGCGAAGGCTCGCGCGCGCTCGCGCCCGTCGTTGCTCCGACAGGAGCAGCGGCCACGACCAGCTCGACAGCACTACTTCATTCCATCACCTGCACAAGATTAGTCCACGCAGGTAGGTTGTAGGAAGCGCAGAAGCAAGGAGACACTCGAGTCGCGGGAAGAACGAGGCGCCGGCGCGGGCAACTACAGCTTGCTCTCCCTCTCCGCCCCCGCCTGCGCCGCCGCACTCGCCTCGGCATCATCCGCCGCGACGGCAGTGCTGGGCGCCGGTGCCGCAGCGGTGGACGTGGCGGTCGCCGAGAGCGCCGCAGCGGTCGAGGTCGCCGAGGGGATGTGGGTGTTGAGCCAGTCGAGGAGGTAGTTGATCTCGGTCCACTTGTCATCGCCGGGCTGTCGTGTTGGGGGCGACCAATCGTCAGCATGCAGGGACGGTGCGATTCGAGGGCGGTCACTGCTGGGACGCAGGAACGAGCGAGGGGAAATGACGACGGACCTCGTTGTGCATCTCGTGCTACCGGTAGGGAAGACTTTGTCAACACAGTCCGCGCAAGAAGGGAAGGAGGATGCGAGACGCGGACGCACGTAGAAGCCCGGGAATCCCCTAAACGTGGTGTCCGTCGCGCCCACCTCCTTCTGGACCTTGTCGACAAACTCGCGCGAAGAGTCGCAGTCCGTCACCTGCGGGCATTGGCACGGGTGAGAGGAGCATGGAGGCGAGAAGACAGCGATGGGAGAGCGCGCGCACCTTGTCCGCCTCGCCGTGAACGACGAGCAGCGGGAGGTCTTTCGGGAAGCGCTTGTAGTCCTTGCTGACGATCGCTTCGCCCTGTGAGGATCAGGATGTTCGGTCAGTACCAACTAGGAGACAATGACAAGCAGAGGAAGAAGAAGGAACGCACGCCGAGGAGCATGTCGGCGACGCCGCGGAAGGTCCCGATTTGCTTGCACAGCGGGTCCTCGGCGTACTCCTTCTGGATGACAGGATCGCGACACGTGTGCTGCGAGGAGGGTCACAAAACCGGAGTTAGTCTTCAGGAAACGCCGAGAGACGGGGCCAGACGCGAAGGCGAGCGCGCTCACCTCGGGCGTGACGGTCGCCTTGAGGGTGAGCGTCGCGCTCAACTTGCCGAGGAGGCTCCCCGCGCGGACGACGAGCGCGGGAGCTCGCACGTCCTTGCTCTGGCGGAGGAGCGGGCTCGACGAGATGATGCCCGCGAGGCGGCCGACGAGGCGTTGAGGCGGGGTGCGGGTCGCGTAGCCGAGGACGAGGGCGCCGCCCATCGAGTGGCCTGGTGGTCCGAGTTTCGTTCAGCTCGTGCACACAAGCACAAGAGGGAACGAGAGCGTGCGCACCATAGAGGAAAAGGGGGACGTTGGGAAAGAGGGACAGCGTGTGCTCGAGGAAGTGGTCAATGTCGCCAAACTGCTCGCGCCACGACGTGACGCCCTGAGTGTGCTTGGGCGTGTAGGTCGCCGTCTTGCCAAAGCCTGCGTCATGCACGACAGGGGGTGAGTCGGGGGTGGGGCCAGGAGTTGAACGTGAAACGGTGGCGCCGACGGACCTCGCTGGTCGTAGGCAAAGACGGCGATGCCTTGCTCGGCGTACTTTGGGAAGACGTGGTCGTAGCGTTCGATGCGCTCGATGAAGCTGTGCGCGCACTCGAGGGTGAGCACGACGGGGCCACCTTGTTGAGGGAGAGCGGGAGGTAGACCTACCCATGCACGAAGAGGAGGGCTGCGCGCGGCGGGCCCTGTGGGAGCCACTGCTTTGTGAAGAAGCGGGTCTGGGCGGGGCCCTCGAGGTCTTGAACCTTTGTCGTGGCCATCTGCGCTGGTAGTTGCCGAGGGTGAGAGAGAGAGCCGAAGTCCGGATTCCGGGTGGGGCACAGCTCGACCTCACACTCTGGGGGATCCGCTGAGAGTCTCAATGGTCTGTAAACACTTGCTTGGAGCCTCTGGAAGCACCCGCTTGGCACCTAGAGGCGAGGGAGAAGAGCGAACGGGTTTCATCGCCCGTGCCCGATCTCCTTTCACTCCGTCATCTTGCCGACTCTTTCTCCCTATCAGCTGTGCCAGCCAGCTCTCTCGTCAGACCGCACAAGCATCTGTCAACCATCCAGAGCGGCGAACCAGCCGGCCTCGCAGAGCCAGTCTGTGCACCATGCTCCTCCCTCGCCTCATCCTCCCGCTGTGTGCTTTCGCATCCACCTCGACCGCACTCAGTGACCACCAGCAGATCGTCCTTGCACTCGCCGAGCCGCCGTCGGCGACCGCGGCCGCACGTCGACCTCTCAAGGGTCGCTTCCTCCACCTCACCGACGTCCACCCGGATCCCTTCTACCGCGCCGGCACTTCAGAGGACGAGGCGTGCCACTTCCCCTCGAACAAGAGGAAGAAGCACAAGCACAAGAAGAAGCATGGTCACAAGGGCAAGAAGGGCAAGGGCAAGGCTGGGGAGTCGGGTGGCCCACGGGCAGGAGAGGAGGAAGAGGACGACGCTGCGGGCCCGTTGGATGGGCTCGGGGACGATGCCGTTGCAACTCTGTCAGACGATCCAAGATCAGCAGGTCACTGGGGCTTGCCAATCAGGTGCGCCGCCGCTCGCTCCGTTCCTCAGCTGGCCTGAGGACCTGACTGGCCCCTCTGTCCTTCCTGTCGAACAGCGACTGCGACTCGCCGCTCTCGCACGTCAACGCCACGTTCGACTGGATCGAAGAGCACTTCAAGGGCGAGGTCGACTTTGTCGTCTGGACGGGCGACAACGCGCGGCACGGTGAGCCCTTCCCTCCCTCGAGCGCACGTGCGCAGCCCTGCTGACGCCTGCGACCGGCCACAGACATCGACTCGCGCCTGCCACGCTCGCTGCCCGAGATCTTGAGCCTGAACGAGTACATCGTCGACCGTGTGCGCAAGGCTTTCGGCAAGGACGTGCCGGTCATTGCGAGTGTCGGGAACAGTGCGTCGCCCTTGCTTCGCTCCTTCGCGCCAGCCAACTGAGGACTCGCCCCCGCAGACGATGTTTATCCGCACAACGTCATGTTCCCCGGCCGTGCGTGCTTTCTCCCCGATTGCCTCGCTCAAGCAGCTCACCCTCCCGCACCACCGCAGCCAACAAGGTGACGAGCGGTTTGCTCGACATCTGGAAGCGCATCATCCCCGAGCACTTCCTGCACACGTTTGCGCGCGGCGGATACTACTCTGTCGAGGCGGCGGGAGGGGACCTCCTCCTCGTGTCGCTGAACACCATCTACTTCTACTCGCGCAACACGGTCGTCGATGGATGCCCGCCTTTCGACGACGACTTCTTTCCCTCCCTTACCTCCGCCTCCTCCTCCTCCTCCTCGCGTCTTGCCTCACCCGCATACCTCACCTCGCCGCACTCGCCCGCCTCGCCCGAGGCCGCCGCCCTCTTCGCCGCGCATGTCGTCTCGCGGGACCTCGACCCGGGCACAGAGCAGCTCCTGTGGCTCGAGCAGCAGCTCGTGCTCGCGCGCGCGAGGGGCATGCAGGTCCTCCTCACGGGGCACGTCCCCGCTACGGAGGCCAACTGGTACGAGGGGTGCTTCACGAGGTATGCGGAGCTGGTGCTTGGATACCAGGACACGGTCGTCGGGTGCGTGCGATCTCGTTTCTTGCTCTTCTGGATGAATGGGCGCAGGAAGGCTGACGCTCGGGACTGAGTGGTTGCAGGCAGCTGTACGGCCACATGAACGTCGACATGCTGTCGTTCATTCGCGACACCGACACGTCGTCCGCCTCCCCAGCCTCGTCGCCGTCGGCCCTCTCTCCCGCCTCCAACGACCGCCTCATCGAGCCCTTCTCGTCCTCGATTGTGGACGGCGTCCGCGCAATGTACGAGTCGCTCCCGCCGCTCGCCAAGCTCAAGGAGCGCGACTACCTCCCCGTGCACGTCAACCCGAGCGTCATCCCGACGTACCTCCCGGGGCTGCGCGTGTGGGAGTACAACACGTCGCGCGGTGCGAGGGACGAGACGGTCCGGCTCGTGCGGGCAGAGCAGGACGACGACCTCGCCTCTGCGTCGACGTTGTCGTCCCACGAGGGGAGCGGGCTCCTCGCTCGCCTTGCAGTGGCGCTCACCCGCGGCGCGTACAAGCCGCACACGGCGCCCGGCTCCCCCGCGGACGACCCGGACCGCCCGCCCCCGCCCCCTCGGCACTCGTCGCCGCACGCGCCCGCCCGCCGCAACACGTACCTCTCGCCCCTCGCGTACACGCAGTACTTCCTCCCGCTCGAGAGCTTCTCTGCTCCCGGAGTCGCCAACGGGACGCGGGCGCCGCGGTGGGCGGTCGAGTACACCACGCTGTCGACGTCGGACCTCGCAAGGCGGCTCGTCGCCTCGACCTCCATGGCGAGGGCGGGCCATGCCGACTCTGACTCGAGCGGAGGCGACGATGAACACGGCAAATACAAGCACGACCCGGTCTTCCCGCTCTCGGCGCTCCCGCAGCCGGTCCGCACCCTCCTGCAGTCTGAGCGCGCCCGGTCCCCGGCCGCGCTGCACGCTCTGCGGCGCGCCCTGCGCCGCGCCAAACTGACGCCGTACGACGGGGTCCTCTCTGCGCGGGAGGGCCTCACGGTGCGGGCGTGGGTGAGGGCTGCGAGGTGGGTTCTTGGGAAGGAGGAGAGGGGGCCGTCGAGAGGGGAGGGCGAGTGGGAGGCTTACCGCGAGAGGATGGCGGTCGGGAGTGGAGAGTTGTAGATTGCTGAGGGCGTTGTTGTCTATCCATGCATGGCTGTACAAGATTGACTGGCCTGTTTTGGCGTCCAGCGCAGATGACGCCGAGGAGGGGACCCGCCGCGAGCCTGTGCTCCTTCGCCTCGCCGCTGTCGTCTCGCGTGACTCGCAGTGCACTCGCAGCGTTTATTCAGCTCTTCACCACCGCATTGTGCACATCTCCCCGCCCGCTCGTCGCCGGCTCTGCCCTCATCGCCTCGCCTTCACCGCCCCCTTCGAGCCCCCCTCTCGCTCACGATGGCGACCCCAACAGCGCCCGCCCTCGCCATGTCGCCCAAAGAGTCCACCCTGCTAGCCCAGACGACGACGCACGAGCGGGTCCTCCTCGCGCAGGCCGTGTTTGAGAAAGGCTCGGACGACTGGGACGCCGTCGGGCGGCTGCTGAGGGGCCATGCGCTCCTCAAGGCGAGGACTGCAGAGTGGTTCACTGCGCAGGTACGTCTGTCGATGCTCGACCGCCGCGCCTTTGCGACTGGCTAGAGCGGCGAGCTCACCTTGCCCTCCTCCTCGACGGCGACGGCGACCACTGTTACAGAACCTCGAGAGGACGTTCCGCGTCCTCTTGCAGAACGTCGGCGTCGACCCGTGCGTCATCCTCCCCTCGTGGCCCCGTCAATTTCCCTGCTGACCCTCGTTCCGCGCAGCGCGACCCCCTTCCCGCCTCAGTGTCCGTTCCTTCCCCCACCACAGGCTTTCCCCTCTCCTCAAGCAACTGACCCGCTCGCCGAACAAAACAGCCCCGGAGGTGCGCAAGATCGCGCACAAGTACTACATGGACCGCGTCCACGAGCTGTACCAGGCCATGGAGGCGTGCCAGGACCAGTTCCGGTCCGTCCTCGTCGCTCTCTCCTCCCCTGGTCCCTGCGGGTGGGACCAGCAATGGCCGCGGTTCTCGTCAGCGACTAAGAGAGACTCACACGCTCCATTCGCGACCCATGCGCAGGATCACCTACTCGGAGATCCGAGAGCTCAAGGACGGCAAGCTCGACTGGCGCCTGACACACCCGGAGCGTGCGGTCCCGCCCTCGCCCGTCGCGCGGGGCCAGGCCCCGCTGCCGTGAGCGCGTCGTGCATGACGTCGTCGTTGCGTTGTCGAGCCGACAAGCTCGACGGCCTCACGGAGAGGCGCACGGCGGCGCGCTCCCAGTGACAGCAGAGGCCGGTGCGTCCGTCTCGGCTCCGCAGCCTCCCTCCGCATCCGGTGCTCCTGCCATCTCTCTCAAATCCACACTGACACGAGCGCCCCTCCCGCAAATTAGCTCGTTCCCTCGCCCAGCTTGGGCAAGGCGCTGCGCCCACAAGCCCTCCTCGCCGGTACGCGCCCCCTCTGAATGAGTCGCCGCTTTCGCAGCGCTCTCGGCGCGCCACTTGGCTGGCCGCGCGTGAATAGTTCAGGCGGGTACCCAGCAAAAGAGCATGCGCATGAGGGCACGAGCAGCTCGCGTTGCAAACGTTGACCTCCTCCGCGCGAGGGCGTGGTGGTCGATCTCCAGCCTTCACCGGGGACTACAAAAGTGCGCGTCCGGGTGGCGCAGGTTCCACATGGGCAGGGGAACGAATGCCTCTCCCGCAACGTGGCGCATGAAGCGGATCCACCGCGCCCCGGTCGGGGGACAGTACTCAAAGTCGAGGACGCGCGAGTCGTGAGTGAGCGAGACGAGGAAGGCGGCAAAGGCGGGCCAGCGCACGCCGAACTTGGTGGTGGGCATGGTGACAAAGTCGGCGACGAGTGAGGTGTGCGTGTCGTGAAAGCGGAAGCCTCGCAGGACGAGGCGTGCGAGGGAAGGGAAGTGCGAGAGGAAAGTGGCGAGTCCCTCGAGGTTCTCCTGCGGCGAGCAGCGGGACCGTTAGGACCACACGAGGGCGACGAGAGGGGGTGACGCACTCCTTGGAACAGTGCGAGCGAGCTGTCCATCTCGAGCGTGTCGACCGACGGGAAGGAGTCGTTGGACTCCGCAACGGGGCAGTGGGCGTTTCGGGAGAGCTTGAGGTGACGAGGTCCGGCGAGTTTGAGCACTGCATAGAGGAGGGCGTACTGCTCGGATCGCGTTCGGCTGAGTTGGCCCGCGTAGTAGCCCTCAATGGCGGCGGGCAGGGGGTCCACGCCAAGCTCGAAAACGCGCAAGGGAAGAGGGGTGCCCCCGGCTGTGGCCTGAGCAACAGAGCGTGTCAGTTGCTTCATGAGGGGGGAGAAACGGACTTGGGAACGGACCACCTCGAGCGACGATCGGAGGGCACCTTGCCCGTCGACGAGAGCGTACCCTTGTGCGTTGCCAGGCAACCGAAGCACCTCAAGCGTCGCCCACGGCATGGTGTAGTCCCGCACGTCCTTTGCGCATACCTCCAGCTCTTGAAGATGGCTGGCCTGGCCATCGCGCAGGAGAGCCGCGTTGCCGACCGTCGAAAGCCGGCGGACCGAGGAAGCGCGCAGATCGAGATGCTGCGCCGTGCAACCGCCTTCGAGGGTTAAATGCCGGAGGGTCTTTATCTTGGCCACAGCTCGGACGAGCCGCAACGGGATGACCTCGCCCGACGTGACCGTGAGCGATTCGAGGGACGGGAAGGCTGAGAGGGTGCCGACGGTGAGGGCGGGGACGTCCGTGACATTGCGGAGGTTGACACTCTGGACATGCGACCAGTGGGGCGAGTGCTCGATCAGGCCACCGAAGAAGGCATCCGTTGACGGGCCGGATGTGCGACGAAATTCGGGAAAGGTGACGTGCTCGAACCAGCACGGCAAGGCGATGGCATAGATCCTTTGACAGATGCGGATTCGTTGGAGCGTGACGGCGAGTCCTCGGCGCCTCTTGTCCGATTCAAACGCATAGACGAGCTTGAAGACACGGCTGAGGAGCTCGTCGGGGAGGTCGAGCAGCGAGCACGGCCTCGCGGATGCGACTGCGTCTGTGTGTGGTGGTGGCCGTCAGTCACAGTCCCAGTAGAGGCTGGAGAGCGAGCACACGCACCCGTCGAGCCGGCGTCAGAGCTGGACGAGGTCATCAGTCCTGGCGAGTTCAGGGGGACTTGGGAGGAGACGAGAACCTCGTGGAGCTTGCGCAACTCGGTGAGGCTGTCTTGTGGGCTCTGTTGAGCGCGCGGCGAACAGCGCAAGGGCGCCTGGATCAGGAGAGCGAGCAGGGTGCGAGCGGGAGGAACCAGAGCCACGGGGCTGTGCGGCGCGGGCCCGTCGACAGCTGCACCGGCTCGCGTCGCAAGTCTCCTGGCAGGCTTCCTCCGCTCTTCCACTTGCTTGAAGCACTGAGAGTCCAACTCATGAACGAAAGACAGCCGTGCGATTCCCACCTCTCTCCCTCTCTCCCTCCCCCCCTTTCCCTCCCCTCCTCCTCACCCCATGTGCGCCCTGTAGTCCCACCCAGCGAGCTTCTTCCTCCCCATGACCTGCCCGGCATCGAACGGCCTCGGGGCCGGGAACTGGGCCGAGGGCGGGAACGTGCGCGTCGGGGCGTTGGGGAGGGCGAGGACGGCGGGAGGGGAGGGGACTGCGCGCAGCGATGCACGAGCTCGGGGCTGTCAGTTTCGGCTTGACGAGCACGCCCAGAGAAAGGGGGGGAGCGGGAGAGGAGGGCAACGCACTGCGCGACAGGCTCGACCCGCCGTTGACACTCGGCGCAGGCGGCGCCGGAGCAGCGACAGGCGTCGCGAGCCCCGAAGCCGTCGACGCACTGCGCGAGTGCGCCATCCCCACAGGCGGGGGCGGGGCCCGGCCCGGCGGCCCAGCAGCGGGCGGCGGGGGCGGGGCGCGCGCGGGCGAGGGCGAGGGGGCCGCGGGAGGGGGAGGAGGACGAGGAGGAGGAGCGGACGGAGCGGCGGGGCCTGCGCGGCTGGGAGGGGGTGGCGGTGCGCGGGGCGGGGGAGGCGCGCTCGGAGTCGGAGCCGGACTCGAGTAGGGAGAGGCGGCGGCGGCGGCAGCGGCGGGCGNGGGAGGGGGCGGGACGCGGCTTGGTGGTGCGGGGGTCGCGCGCGAGGGGGGCGCGGGCGGCGCGGCGGGTGGGCGCGGCGGCGCCGACGGTGCGGAAGGAGGTGCAGGAGGAGGAGGAGGAGGCGGGGGAGGAGGAGGTGCCGCAGACGGGGTGGGTGGGGCCGAGCTGTTGAGGAGGGACTCGGGAACCGCAGGGGGAGCCTTGCGCGTCGGCGGTGCCGGTGTCGGGCGACTCGGTGTCGGGCGACACGGTGTCGGGCGACTCGGCGTCGGGGGCGCAGGCGGCACAGCCGGCGACGGGCGTGCCGGGGGCGCAGGACCGGCCCGCGGAGGCGGAGGTGCCGGGACGGCGCGGGCGGGCAAGGCGGGACTGGACCGCGCGGGAGGAGCAGGCGGCGGGTGCGCGGGCTGGCTGCCCATGGACGGGGGCGGAGGGGGCGGCGGTGCTGCGGGAGGGCCGCGGCTCGCGGGCGCAGGCGGGGGAGGAGGCGGAGGGGGAGGGGGGGCAGACGGAGGCCCTGACGACGGGCGACCCGGCGGCGGCGGCGGTGCTACGGGAGGGCGGCTCGGAGGGGCAACCGGCGGGCGCGCAGGAGGTGCGACGGGTGGGCGAGGCGGTGCACTTGGTGGCGCGCGGGGAGGCGCAGCCGGGGGAGCACGAGGGGGAGCGACGGGCGGACGGCTGGGCGGAGCGACAGGCGGCCGACTCGGTGGAGCCGGTGATGCGCGGTTCGGCGGGGGCGGGGCTGCAGAGTAGGTCAGAGCGTGAGCGTAGGACAGAAGGGAAGGTCGGGCGAGAGGAACGCACCGCCTCCTCTTCCGCCGCCTCCTCCTCCCAGCGAGCTCGCAATGGGCGCGCCCGTCTTCTTGAGGGTGGGCATTCCGACGCCGGCAAAGATACCCGCGAGCTGCGGCGGCCTGTCGTTGTCCTCGGCCGCCGCCGCCGCAGCCGCCCCACCGCCGCCCGGAACTGGGGGAGCGCGCGGGGCGGAGGGTGCGCTGCGCTTTGCCGATGCTGTGCCGTCATCGATGACGGCGCCTGCGGAGAGAATGCATGAGATCAGACGCAGGTCGAGCGACGAGAGGACCTCGGGCGTGGGCTCGGGACGAGAAGGGGACGGGGGAGAGGGGACGGACCTGCGCCGACGGGCTTTGACTTGTCGACGGTGACTGCCTTCTTGAGGCCTTTGCCAGCCTGGATCTGGGCGAGGAGGGACGAGTCCATGGGTGCTGCTGCTGCGGCTAGAGGAGGTGGTCGAGGCTCGGAGGGGGGAACGTGATGACGAGGGGAGGGGGAGGGGGAGCGGGAGCGGGAGTGGGCGAGCGACGGCAAGCGGCAAGCGGCGAGGGCGCTGGGCTACAGACGCTCTGGGTGCGTGAAGCGTATCGTGGCTGGGGGCACGGGGCGCGGTCGTGTAGCTGCGAGGCCGAGAGAGGCCGCGCCCGAGTGACTCGCCCGTCGAGAGGCGCGAGAGCCGCGTCAGGGGGAACCGGGTGCACCGGCTGGGGCGAGGACCACTCTCGCTCACAGGCCACGAGGGGGATCCAGTGTACCCGCCAGAGACTCGTAAGTGTCTCGTACACGCTGCGGTCCAGCCCCGCTCACAGGTGCACTCTGAGGGTGGATGTGCCCCACCCGGCCCCCCGTCGCCCCGCTCAACCGGACCTCGCTCTCTCTCCCTCTCTCCCTCTCCCGCAGACCATCTCCACAGCCATGCCCGCCCAGTCCCAAGACCAGCTCAGACACGCACAGGAGCGCACCATCGCCCGCCTCAACCAGGTCAAGACGCACTTTGACCAGGCCAAGGGCTCGGGTCGCTTCCTCCACAAAGTCGGCATCGTCACGGGCGCAGGCAGTCCAAAGGGCATCGGGTGCGCACTCTCACTCTCACTCTCTCCCTCACCCCACGCGACCCCCGCTGACCGCCAGGTCCAACAGCCGCGCAACCGCTCGCCTCCTCGCCCGCGAAGGTCCGCCTCGTGCACTCCTCCCCGCCCCTCACTTCTGTCGAGCTGACCGGTTGCTCGTTCCTCTCGCAGGTGCCAAGGCCCTCTACGTCGTCGACTTTGACGGCTCGACCCTCGGCGAGTTTGCCGACGAGCTCGAGAAGAAGCACAAAGGCCTCTCGGTGCGTTCGTGCACAGGTCGCTCTGCGGCAGGGGGTCCCGTTTCCTCTCGCACACTCCCTGACTGACGCATCGTGTCCCCGACGACCGCACCAGGTCACAGCCATCACGGGCGACGCGGCCGACTCGTCCCTCATCGAGTCGCTCTGCACGCGCGCCGCAAAGGAGCACGGCCGGCTCGACTACTTTTACGCAAACGCCGGCATCACGGGCGCCAACATGCACTTGCCGACCATGGACGAGGAGGGCATCATGGAGGTCATGCGCGTCAACTTGCTCAGGTGCGTCGTGGGCTAGAGGTCCGGCTCTGCGGCCGTGGCATGTCCGGGGTTTCGAGCAAGGCGGCCCCGGTGCGTGGCCCTCGGAAAAGTGTCTGACACGTTTGCGCCCGCAGCTGCTTCCTTGCCGTCAAGCACGCGTCCAACGTGATGAAGCAGAACCCGGCAGAAGCGGCCGGCGGCAGCATCGTCCTCACCGCTTCGGGTCCGTCCCCCTTCCTTCCCCTGCGGCCCTCTCCAGCCCCTGGCGCTCACCTGATTCTCTCCTTCCCTCCGCAGTCGCGGGCATCCGCTCCGGTGCCGGGCCCATGGACTACAGGTCCGCCCCTTTCCTTGCCGCCCCCTCGGCCCGAGGAGCCTTCCCAAGTTCCGCTCCCCGCTGACCTTGCTCCCTGCGGCGAGACAGCGCCTCAAAGGCGGGCGTCATCAACCTCGCCAACACGTCGGCCAACTTCCTCGCCGGGACGGGCATCCGCGTCGTGCGTCCTTCCGTTCCTCCCCTCCCCTGCGCACCGAACCCCCGCGCTGACACGTTCGTCCGACCCGCCCCGCCCCGCCCCACTCCGCCGACACAAAGAACGCCATCTGCCCCGGCCTGATCGAGACGGGCATGACGACCTACACATTTGACCGCGCGCGCGAGCGGGGCACGCTGGGCAAGGTGGGGCAGCTCAACCCGCTGCGGAGGTGCGTGTCTGTCGTGTGTCTCTCGGATCGCTGCGCCTGTTTCCTCGCGCGCGTCAGGCTGCGCGTCGTGGCCTTTGGTCTGAAGAGGGCAGGCAGGAACGGGAGACAAAGGCTGACGCTGATGCTGCGATGCGTGCAGGTTTGGCATTGCGGAAGAGATCGCCCAGGCGGCACTGTGGCTCGCTTCCGGTGCGCCTGTCTTCCTTTTCTTCTCGTCTGTCTGTCGTCAATCGAGACTGACGAGCCCGGCTTTTTTTTGGCGCCCAGACGACTCGTCCTACGTGCGTTCCCTGCTCCCGGACCTTCCGTCAGACTGCGCTGCGCGCACGACGCTACTTGACATGGCAGCGTCGCGTCGCGCTTCCACACGGGTCGGATTCTGACAGAGGCTGACGACCTCACGGCACGTGTGGCTCGCAGGTCAACGGCATTGCGCTCCCCGTCGACGGAGGCCTCAGCAGCTCGCTCCCCGTCGTGCCGGGCCAGACCATGTGAGGTCTGAGGGGTCGTCTTCTGCGGTGCTGTGCCCATCTGTGTGTCGGTCTGTGCGTGAAAACTCAAGGGCGTCTGTCAGTGCTTGCGAGACTCGGTGAGAGGGCGGGAAATGTGACCGGGAGGGACACCGTGGTCTCGTCGCTCAGAGACACGCGCAACTTGGCGCACCTCTTCCTCCCACCCGCATCGCACGGGCTGCGACGCGTCTCTCCCACTCATAAAATCCTATCGGCACGCCTCTGCGCGCTTGACCCGACGCGCATTCACGCACTGAGTGCACCGCCCCGTTCTGCTCGCTCCCCCTCGAGCGTTCCTCATCTTCCTCCCTCGAGCTCTCGCTCACGACACGACGCCGCACGCGCCGCACTGGATGCGGGCATGTCGCCCCTCGCGCCCATAGCAGAAGCCGACGAGCTCAACGCCACCACACCAGGCCCGCACCCACGCCCACCGCTGCAGGCCAGCCCCGGCGGGCTCCCAGCCTCGAGCGCACGCAAGCCCGTGCCGTACCACTCCCCGCCCGAGTCCCCCTTGACGACGCCCACGCCCACGTCCACGCCCCCGCTGTCGCTCTCGCTCCCTTCGACGCCCGACTCTGCCGCCGCCCTCTCGCCGCGCTCGTCGCCCGACCCGTCGTCAACGACGACCTCCCGCACGCACGCGCACGCGCACGCCGACGCGGACTCGGACTCGCGCCGCAAGCCTCGCCCGCGGTCCCGCTCGGCGGACCGCCTCGCGTTCAACGAGGCGCGGGCGCTCTACGACGCCGGGGTCGCGCTCTCGCGGTGCGGGGGCGGCGAGGCCGGAGGACGAGGACGAGGAGGCGGGGGGAACCCGCTCGCGGCGACGCGGCACTTTCGGCAGGCGGCGGCCGTCTTTGGCGAGATCGAGGGGCAGGAGAAGAGGAGGGACAAGGCGCTGTGGCAGGCGGGCATGTGCTACGCTGGGGTCGGCATGAGGGCCAAGCGGAGGGGCGAGGTCGAGACGGCGAGGGGGGCGCTCGAGCAGGTGCGCCTCACTTGCGGTTCTTTGTGTGTGCGCGCGCGCGCCCGCGAGACCGACGAGCTGACGAGTCGAGGAACGCTGCCTGCCAGGCACGGTCGTGCTTCCACTTTGTCAACGAGCGCGGCAAGGAGGCCATGGCGCTGTACCAGCTCGCGCTGGTCCTCGCGCCGGACCAGAGCCAGGCCGCCGAGCACCTCAAGGCGGCGGCGCTCGTCTACGCCGACTGCGGCGACGAGGCGCGCGAGGCCATGTGCTACGCCGAGCTGGGCCACTTGTTCTCAAAGAGTGACCCCGACACGGCCGTCTTCTTCCTCAAACAGGTGCGGGCGCACATTCTCTGTCTCTCTGGCTGCCTGCGGGCTGGCGGCTCGCTGACACGCAGGTGTGGCCCCCACGCGCACGCGCAGTGCCTCCTCCTGTACCTCAAGCTCGGCGACACACACCGCGAAGGCAAGGTCCTCTACACGATCGGGCTTCTCGCGCTCTCTTCCTCGGCGCTCGTCAGCGGCAGCAGCGAAGGCGCACGCACCGGGTTCAACTACCTCGCGCAGGCGCGGGTGATTTTCCGTCGCCGGGGAGACACGGCAGAGGAGGGTGACGCGTGCTACCAGCTCGGCAAGGCGAGCGTCAGGAACGGAGCGTTGGAGCAGGCTGTCAAGTACTTTGAAGAGGTGCGTGTCGGGGAAATGCTTCGTGGCGCGCGCGCGAGCTGGCTCATACCAGCTGGAGGGCGCTGATCGTTCCATCTCGTACACGCACAGGCCTCGTCTCTTTTCCACGCCGCCAGCCTCCCCGTCGACGAAGCATGGGCCTCGTACCGCCTCGCGCTCGTCATGCTCAAAGTGCGCTCTGCCGCGCTCGCGCTGTCGTACCTCGCCGACGCGCGGCAGCTCTTTGCCGCGGCGCCGAGCGACGAGCGCCACGCCGAGGGGAGCTGCCTCTTGCGGATGGCCGAGATCTTGAGTGGTGCGGTCGGGGGTCAGGAGGGGGCCGAGGGCGTCAGGGACGAGGAGCGCGCGGCCGAGATGTTTGACGAGGTGCGCTCTTCGTGTGGCTCGGATCGCTCGCTCGCTGAGAGGCGGTCAAGACTGACCGTCCCCGGTGCTCGCACCTGTGTGTGCACAGGCCGCGCGCCTGCTCGCTTCCACCTCGGCATCATCAACCCCCGCCTCCTCGACCTCCGCGACCCCCCTCTCGCGCAAGCCCACCTCCCCGCACGCCTCTCCGGCGCTCTCCCGCTCCACAGACACAGCCTCGCCCCTCGCCCGCCGGCGCAGCACAATGAGTGTCGCACGCGCCGAGTCGCGCCGGCGGCGCCTCGCGCACGAGGCTGCGGCGGCGGCTGCGGGCGAGGCCGGGGGTTCGAGCGTGAGCGTGGGGGCGAGCGCGGGGCACGGCGAGGGGGACGAGAGGGGGGAGAGGGAGAGCGGCAGGGCCGGGGAGGGGTCTGCGAGAGGGACAGCGGGAGGCGGAGGCGGAGGCGGAGGCGAGGGCGCGTGGTGGGCCGTCGCGGGTGCGTTCCCTGACTCGGGCCCTTCTCTCGCGGACATGACGTGCTGACGTCGCGCAATTCACAGATCGCTGACCCCCGCCCCGCGGAGGGCGTCTCCTACACTCTCTTGTCGTCGGTTTCTGGGCTGCGCGCGCGGACGCTGGACGCTGCCGCCAGCATCTCTCAAGTACTCTCAAGTACTCTCTCGTTCGTGCGTGGTGTTACTCGCGGTGGCTGGGCGTCCGCGTTATCTGACTGTGCTATGGACACTTTCTATCCGGCACGGGTCGAGGCGGGAGCTGATTCCGAGCACTGCGAGACTCGAGACTGGCAACTTGTCGCAGGCGTGGAGGGGAGGGGGAGGAAGCGCTCTTTGCTGTGCAGCTTGGCCAGCGGATGGTTAGCACTACGGCGTCCGTGGCGACAGAGTTGTTCGAGAGAGAACAAGCCTTGGTCGAGTCGTCGTCGTCGTCGACTGCGCAGGAGGTCGAGGTGGTCGCGGCCCCCCCTCGACCCGTCACGACTCTCCTTCCAGCTCGAGACCGCTGCTAAGGCTTACTTGCTTCGCACGAGCACAGCACAGAGCACCCGACCGCGCGCACCGCACGACTCGCTCGGCCCACTCGTTCGCGTCATCCCCGTCCTCCTCCCCCACCCCACCTCCCTCCGACTCGCTCCCCTCACACCCGCACAGCGCACTCGAGACTTGGTGAGGCTACCCTTACATTCAACAGGTGGTCGCAGCACCGCTTGCCTGGGCGCTGGAGCGTTGCCGCGGCCTCAGACGGGCCCATCGCGCGAGGTGTTCGGCCAGGTGGAGCGGGTCAGGTACACTGGCGCACACGCTCGAGACGCTGCAGGCGCCGGTCGAAGAGGCTCTGGACACTCAGAGATTGGCGATCAAGCCGTGCCACAAGCCCTGTACCACCGCACAACCTGCGCACCCCGTCCTCGGCACACGCACCACCACCACGAGCACTCGAGATCAACACGCGTCGCACAGCGCACGACACTGACCCTTCGCGCGTCATTCGCAGACCAACCATGGCCGAGTACGACGTCCCCCTCGTCGTCGACAACGGTACCGGCGTGCGCTCCCGTTGCCTCTCCTCCATGCCAAGTGCTGTCGAGCGCTGACCTTGAGTCTCTGAGCGCAGTTTGTCAAGTGCGGTTATGCTGGATCGAGTGAGTCCGTGCTGCTCGAGGAGGCAGGCTCATGGCGGCGGCAGCTGTCGTCTGCCGGCTCCTGCTCTGGTCGTCGCCACGTAGGCGTACTCGACGCTGAGTCCCGCCTTGGCCCGCAGACTTCCCCGCGCACACTTTCCCTTCCTTGATCGGTCGCCCGATCCTGCGCGCCGAGGAGCGCGGCCAGAGCGCCACGACGGCGGCCATCAAGGACATCATGGTCGGGGACGAGGCGTCCGAGTACCGCTCGTTCCTGCAGCTGTCGCAGCCCATGGACCACGGCATCGTCAAGAACTGGGACGACATGAAGGTCTTGTGGGACTACACGTTCCAGGAGAAACTCAAGGTCGACACGCGCGGGCGCAAGATCCTCCTCACCGAGCCCCCGATGAACCCGCTCAAGAACCGCGAGAAGATGGCCGAGGTCATGTTTGAGGATTACCAGTTTGGCGGCATCTACGTCGCAATCCAGGCCGTCCTCACACTCTATGCCCAGGGTACGGCCACCCTTCCCCCCTGTTCTCCGCTCGCTCGCGGCGCTTTTCTCGCCGCGCCCCGCCTCAACCGGACTGACACGCCAGCATCCCCGCCCCCTGCGCGCAGGCCTCCAGTCAGGCGTCGTCGTCGACTCGGGCGACGGCGTGACGCACATCGTCCCCGTGTACGAGGGCTTTGCGCTCCCGCACCTGACCAAGCGCCTCGACGTGGCCGGCCGCGACGTGACGCGGTACCTCATCAAGCTCCTCCTCATGCGCGGGTACGCGTTCAACCGCACGGCCGACTTTGAGACGGTCCGCCAGATCAAGGAGAAGCTGTGCTACACGAGGTGAGTCGGGCGGGCCGGCGCGCCCTGCCAGCCGCGGCTGGCTGACGGGGGGTCGCGCGACTCGTCGCCAAGGTGGTCGTCGCCGAGTCGAGTACCTGGCTGACCTCGTCTCGCTCGCACAGCTACGACCTCGACCTCGACAAGCGGCTAAGCGAGGAGACGACCGTCCTCGTCGAGAACTACGAGGTGCGCCCTTCACACCCCTTGTCTCGGGTACCGTCGCTCCCTTCGGTGCTCACCCGTCCTCCCTCGCTCTCGCAGCTTCCCGACGGTCGCGTCATCAAGGTCGGCTCGGAGCGATTCGAGGCGCCCGAGTGCATGTTCCAGCCGCACCTCGTCGATGTCGAGCAGCCCGGTGTCGCTGGTGCGTCCCCTCTGCGCTCCCCGGTCCACTCCGCTGCCTCGCTGACTTTTGTCCCTGTCCCTCTTTGGCAGAGCTCCTCTTCAACACGATTCAGGCCGCGCCCGTCGACGTCCGCGGCGAGCTCTACAAGCACGTGGTCCTCTCTGGCGGCTCGTCCATGTACCCGGGCCTGCCCTCGCGCCTCGAGAAGGAGATGAAGCAGCTGTACCTCACCCGCGTCCTCAACGGCAACCCCGAGCGGCTCAATGTGCGTGTCTCCTGCTCCCCTCCCTGCCTAGTCTCGGACCGGCCGCTGACGACCCCTCCCGACCGAAACCGCGGGGACCCCACACGGTGCGCAGAAGTTCAAGATCCGGATCGAGGACCCGCCGAGGCGCAAGCACATGGTCTACCTCGGAGGCGCCGTCCTGGCCGACATCATGGCGCAGCAGGGCAACGCCTTCTGGGTCACCAAGGACGAGTGGGACGAGCAGGGCGCGCGCGCGCTCGACAAGCTGGGGCCGAGGGAGTGAGCGTCTCTGGCTGGTCGAGGTGGGCAATGTGTGGAATGGCCTTTTCTGTGTGTCTCTGTGCGGGTGGGTGCGAGCTGAGAGAGACGGCGGGGGTGGAGGGGGGCTTCAGAGGCTCGAGCGGGAGGCCTCTCCTCGCGCTCGACCGTACAAGGACGTCGCCTCGGCGTCCTCGAGCGCGCCTTTCACTCTTCCTTGCCCGGGACTGGCTCACTGGACAGCAGAGCTCACGGGCTACATAGTCACGCCCGAAAAGGCCTCTCGTCAGCATGCGGTGCCTCGCGCCTCTCGCCGGAAGCGCTCGAAGTCCGCGCGCGCGCCGTCTGCGCGAGACAGGATGTGTAGACCCGTGCATTGGGGGGCAAGAGGGCGAGGGGGTAGCGTAGCAACAAGCTGACGCCGTGCGGTCAGACCCTCCCCCCCGTCGACGCGCACTGAGCGCGCTGGCAGGCCGAGTTGGGCTGCGCCAGCAGCAGCTTTGTCGATCTGGACGGCACGAACGAGCCGACTGTCGTTTGAGGCTCCCGTGCGGGCGCCGTCGAGTCTCCCCCGAGCGCTTCGCTGAATTGCGGCAATTCTCTCTCTCTCTCGCGTCGCAAACAGGCCGTCGCCTTCTCAAGTCGCTCGCGGCCACTTTCGATTCCGATGCACACCGTCTGAGCCGCGCCTCGCCTTCCCAAATTCGATACGGCAGCCCCAGGCGCTCGCACCAACAGCGAATTCCCCACGCCGTCGGGAGGACGTCAGAGCGGTGCAGCAGTGCGAAAAGTTTGAACGAGCCCGCTCTTGCAGTGTCTGTCTAAGCTGCGCCTCGCCCAAGCGGATGAAGTCGGGTGAAAAAGAGCCTCGAAGCCTACTTGGCCACGAGAGCAGGCGGGAACCATTCCTCCTCGGGGTGCTCCTTGAAGTAGGCCGTCGCCCACTCGCTCTCGACCTTCTTGATCACGCGAGCGGGGTTGCCGACAGCGACGGTAAAGGGCGGGATGCTCTGTGCGAGAGCGAGGGCTGGTCAGCGCGCTCGAGAAGATAGCCCGGGCGGCCGGTTCCCGTGCGCAACGGCATGGGAGCAAGACAGCCCCGCGCACCTTTGTCACAACGCTCCCTGCGCCGATGGTCGAGCCTCGTCCGATCTTGACGCCCGGGAGGACTACAACGGACGCTGCGAGCCAGCAGTCGTCGCCAATCTCTATCGGCGCGCCCATCTCGGGTCCGGCGGTGCCGTTGCGGACGGCGGGGTCGGTCGGGTGCGTCCCAGAGAGGCTGTGATGCAGGGCGGCAGTCACCGGAAGAGGGCGAGCTTAGTCAGGTGCGGATCGCAGTGAGAGCACGAGGAACGCCGGGCGTCGAAACGAACGAGCGCAGGAGGTCCGGGACAGGACGCACATCGAGACGTTGCTCCCGCACAGGACGCGCGAGCCGATGGTCACCTTGCACGTGTTTAAGCAGACAAAGTTGAAGTTGAGGAAAACCTGCACCATGCAAATGGGAGTGTCAGAAGCGCGCCAGGCCAGCGCCGCGATGACGGCTGAATGGCGCGGCGCACGTTCTTGCCAAACCTGCCGGAAGCGTCTGCAGTCAGTGCTTGCACACAATGATGGACTCGACGGCCGCCGACAGAAGCTCGGAAGGAAAGACGCACGAGATGCGTTCGCGATAGTCGAGCTTCATGGGCGGCTCGACCCACGGGTAGTCGCCCAGCTGCTCGTCATCCTCCTCTTGGTTCTCCTTCTGAGGCGGCAGCTCTGGCAGGCTCAGGACGCACCTGCACAGCAGGGTTCAGGTTGAGAAGAATGCGCGCGAGAGAGAGAGAGCCTAGAGAGAGAGAGCGAGACGCACTTGCGCAGGAGCTCGACCTGTTTGCGCCGGGTCACGTCGAGCGCGTCGCGGTTGTACGCTGCGCAAGCCTGGCTCGCCTTGCGACGCTCTGCGGTGAGGTCGGGGACGAAGGCCGTGTACAGCTCGCCGCGCTCTGATCCGGGGGGCAAGCGGGCGTCAGCCGAGTAAAGGCTCTGGGTCGATACGATACGAGAGAGGCGTGACACGCACCCATGCGAGCGCGGTTCTCTGCGAGGTCGATGCCGTTCCACGAGGAGCTGGCCATTGATTTGCCTTGCCGAGGTCGATGTCAGCAGGTGGGGGCGGGGACGTCGAGAGGAGCACCGAGAGTGAAGGATCGGCACGGGCTTGCGCGCAACGAGAGAGGACGAGGCAGAGACCAGCGAGAGTGCAGGGCGCGCAAGGAGGCCCACGAGGGCACAGAGAAAGAGGGTGACCAGATCAGGGCGAGCGGTTGGCCCGCAAGCGCGAGGCGCCAAGTGCCAGCGTTGCACCACCTCCTCACCGCGTGCGCACACCCAACCGTCGAGACCGTCGCAGAGCAGCCTCGATCCGTGACTTCGCCTGCATCAGTGCGAACCGGCTTCCCAAGCGCAGCGAAGCCAGGCTACGAAGCTGGCAGCTTCTCCCAACCTCGCCTCTCGCGTGCAGGGACACCACCCCATGGTATAAGCGCTATAAAGGTTCTGGAAAAGTGCGCTTATAAGATACAGTGCAATTGCTCTTGGAGTGACAAGCGCAGTTGCGCTTCCCCGCCGAAAGCGCAATTGCGTTGTGCCCCGCAGCGCAAGTGCGCGGCTCGGGTGCTCACCGTCGGACCGCCTTGCCTGGCAGGCTGCTCTCGCTCGTCCCATCCCACGAATCGCCTCGCTGTTGACTAGGCATGGCTCGGCGGACCAAGAAGCGCCGCTCACTCAGTCCATCGACGCCCCCCCGCTCGGCTACGCC